>CAUYLG010021698.1:0-37419 GCA_963573385.1 Cacajao melanocephalus | reverse complement strand
ATTTAATGCTCATGTTGTAAGATGAGCCTTCCACCCCCAAAAGTAACTGCATTTTATCTTTGAAATTAAGCGGAAAAACAAACAAAAAACTAAAACCCAGTGCTGGTGACAAATGTACAGCGAATTCACTTCTTCATTCTTCGTAAAGACTGAAATCAATTTTTAGGACCATGAAGAGCTAGAAATTCACCTATTTTCAGAGACTTGTTTGTAGACTATGCAGCAACTTTGTTGTCTGTCCTATATTCAAAATCTGCAAACTCCCGGCCCCCGCAACCTCCTCTGAATCCACCACGAAATCCTCGAGGGGCAGTGAAGGTACCACCTCTGCCACCACCACGTCCTCTGCCACGACGGAAACCAAGACCTCCTCTGCCTCTGTATCCCCCACGACCATGGTTTGGACGAAGTGGGATTCCAAATGTTTCAGCATTTAATCTTTCTTCAGCCCAGGTTGGTCTCCGTTCTCTATTGTCATCACAAGAAATACTATCAAAGAAGGATTTAGTTTTGTTGTAATAGCAATTAGGGCCAAGTGGATCTTCTTCATCAGCATTCCTTCACTGTTTTGAGTATCAACTCCTGAGGCTCCTTTGTCTTCACCATTTACAGGCTTCTCCTGTTTCTCAAGTTTATCTTCTTTTAATTTAAGCTTATTATGAAACTGTCAATCTCTTCCTTGTTGAATTGTGCATTTGCACTTTCAAAGTCAAAGTCTTTTCTCAAATTTCATTGGCCCACCTCGCCAAATACCAGATCTTCCCCTGCCACCCCGATGACCCCCACTCCCTCTCCTTGGAGCTGAAGGAGCACCTGGAGCTACTTGTCTCTTGTTGTCATTTCTGAGTTGCTCATTTTCTGGCCTTGAAACTTTGTGTACTTCAGCTCACTTGTGCTCCTGATTCTCTATTGCTTTTTGGCTGGTAGATAGCAAAGGCCTGGTTGAGACAGGACTCCTCCCAACAGTTGCTGGAGCAGGTAAGTGGGCCGAGGCGGTCCGCACTGCTTGTTCCATGGTTGGGCTTTTTCTCAAAGGGTCTAACTGAGGGCTTGGACGACCTTGAGATAACTGTGTTTTTAGGGATCTTGTATCTTGTGTAAAGGCAGAACCAACCACACTGCTTTGGGGTAAGGTACCACTGTTTGATGTTTCTGTTCCAAAGAATGTCAAAGAGCTTCCAGCAACACCAGCAGCACCAAACTGCTGCCCAACTAAGGAACTTGGACTGACCTGACTGTACGTGGGCATCCTGCCGAAAGGCCCGTAAGAACCTATGGACTGGAATGAAGAAGTCGATGAGCCTAGTGAGGCCTGAACGATAGCTGGGTCTTGAGGCAAAGAACACTGTGGCTTTGGCGGCTCACAGTGAGGTCTTTAATGTCACTCCCACGGAATATAATGTATTCAAAGACTTCATCTCGAGGTGGTATTGGACGATCTGTTGGTCTATCTTCGAACTTTGGCGAGGGCTACGGTGGAGTTTTCGGTGTCGATGGTGTAGAGGATGCCCTCGTAGTGGATCTCCACCTTGGAGATGAGGCTGATCTTGCTGCCGATGTAAGGGGTGCCCCCGCTCATGGCGCCGCAGCTGCCGCCCCGGGCCGCTCGCAGAGAGGCAGATCCCACTCTGCTGTCGCCCGCTCCACACGCCCGCTCGCTCCATCGGCGCCTACAGCAGCCGCTTCAGACCCAACATGGCGGCGGCGCCAGCTCCACTACCCTCCCCTAGCCTCCCACCCTCAACAGTCTTTGAAGTAAGGAGGCACTAACTTCAGGAAACCAAAGCTTTCAGGCTGTTAATTTTTAAAGCTTCAAAGTCACATCACATTAAATGAATTTGTTAAGAGGTGGAGGATCATCATGAGCCTTATAAGATTAAAGGACGTGGGTCAGTCTAATTCTCCAGACCCAAGGAAAAATCATTAGTCTTAGGGTTAAGAAGAGCTGCTGAAAAATGTCCCTTCTGTGTTAGGGATCAGTCTCTGGTAAGGTAATAAAACTGGGGCTGACTATGGCCCTCCCCCTTTCAGGAAGGTAAGGCCTGTTAGCATCCATTTAAAAATCATACCCTCTAGGCTGGGCACAGTGGCTTTGGGAGGCCAAGGCAGGAGGATCACTTGAGGCCAGGAGTTCGAGAACAGCCTTGGCAACATAGCAAGATCTCGTTTAATTTTAATTTTAAAAATTAGCCAGGCATGGTGTGGCACATGCCTATAGTCCCAACTACTTGGGAGGCTGAGATAAGAGGATCAGTTGAGCCTAGAAGATTGAGGCTGCAGTGAGCCATAATCACACCACCACACTGCAGCCTCGGTGACAAAGCTGTCTCTTAAAAAAAATCCTGAGCATGTGTTGGATTTAACATGGGTGAGAGACCATGTGTCTGGGAGACCTAGCTCACTCAGTGCACCCCCACATCTGGCCAGGGGCTGGGTGATCACACCTGAATGGGGGCAAGGGACAGGCTGTCTTCTGCTCCGAGGGCCCTCCCTGCCCTATCCTGGGCAGGAAGGGTGTCCATGCCTGGTCAGCCTGGCTCCTCTCTCCCACTACAGGCCTTTGTTTCTGCCCTTCCTGCTCATCTTCAGAGGACCCCCTCAGGTCCATTTTGTCCCCAGAGCCCCTCCACTTCAAAGCTGAACCACTCAATTGAGTACCAGATTCTGTTCTTGTTGTGTTTCCTAATGGCGTTGGATGTATTGTTTGAGTTTGGAAGTACCTTTGGGACAGAGACTGGCCTCTCCTCTGCCTGCTACCCCCATGGTATGGAAACCCCCACTGGGCACAGAGCACAGCCCAGTGGACCCCACAGCTGCTAGACCATGGGAGCTGTTTTGTTTTTTGGAAGGAAGAGAACCGTGTGGGGATTTGGGAATGTCACAGGCAGAGTGCCGTCACACCCCTCACCCAGTGTGGTTGTTTTGGTTTGGTTGTTTTGTTTTTGGTCTTTACAGCACTCCTATTTTGAAGATGAAGAAACTAATGTGAAAGTTAGATGATAGCTCAAGATCACGTATCTGACGAGTGGTGGAGCAGGGACTAGAACCCATGCTGTCTGATTGGCAGGACCGTCCTGGCATACTTGAACTCCAAGAGCTTCGGTAACAGTAACAATGATGCACCCAGAGCTGACTCCAGCCGGGCACTGCTGTGAGCACCTTGCCACGTTAGCTTTGCGATCCTCTGAGCACCCCAGGAGGGATAGAAACTGTCACCATTCCCATTTTATAGATGAGGAAACAGAGGCACAGACGGCCTAAGTAAGCACCTGCACATAATAGGGGCTGGGGAACTGAGAATGAGAGTTTGGGCAAACACGGATTGAAGGCTTTGTGAAGTGCCAGCCCCTGCTGGGCCTTTTATGTGCATGATATCACACCGCAATCCTCAGGGTAAATAGATGCTGTCATTCTCATTTTACAGATAAGAAACTGGGGCTCTGGGCTGGGTGCAGTGGCTCACACCTGTAATCCCAGCACTTTGGGAGGCCAAGACCAGCCTGACCAACATGGTGAAGCCCCGTTTCTACTAAAAATAAAAAAAAAATAAAAAAAAAAAAATTAGCCAGGCATGGTGATGCATGCCTGTTGTCCCAGCTACTCAGGAGGCTGAGGCAGGAGAATGGCTTGAACCCAGGAGGTGCACCACTGCAGCCCAGCTTGGGTGACAGAGTGAGATTCCATCTCAAAAAAAAAAAAAAAGGAAAAGAAACTGAGGCTCTGTGACTTTCCCAAGGTCACATGGCTACAAGAAGGGACACTTGGGTCATCAGACTTGGACCCTGCTTTTTACCACTGAGTCCGACTTGGTGCAGCCCAGACTGGGTCCCATTTACTATGCAGGCTCTGGCCTCCTGGCCAAGGAATTAGATTTTCCAGAGACGTGGCCGCCTGACTCAAAGAATAGCCTGCTTTTTCACTCAATTATGTGTTTTCTATAAAAATAGAACTCTTCATTAAAACAGCGCAGCACAGCCATCAGCTGCAATTACTAATTACTGTCCTTTTAAGAGATAATGCCCCCTTCTGTTCATTCACCACACCTGCTGCCACTTCCCACCCACTCCGCGCCTCCCCCATCCCCACCCACATGCTTGCAGAGGGTTCCCAGAATGGCCAGGAGCCAGAGGTATCAGGAAGAGCCACCCAGAGTCCAGTGAAGACACATGGGACCAGTAGGACCCAGAAGAATGGAGAGTTTCCAGGACACCCTACAGCTTCACTTCCTGGAGCTGCTTGGATCCTGGGAACCCCCACAGCCTTCCAGGCCTTGGTGAGTCCTTGTGACTCAACTTTCCTCATCCTTTCTTCAGCAATTTGTTGAGTGGTATGAGAGCAGGCACCAAGGATACAAAGATGAGAAAGATCTAGTCCCCGCCCAAATGAGGGAAGAATCTGGGAGGAAGACAGGTCTGACAACAGCAAAGACAACTGAGAATGACAGCTAACCTCTCTTGAGGGGTTACATGCACCAGACACAGGCTCTTTCCTGTTAGTCCTCCCAGCAACCCTCCTGGGAAGTACCATGACTGTCCTGCCTTGCAAATGAACAGCACCGTCAGAGGTTAGGGCACCTCTAGGAAGCAGCAGAGCCTGGAAATATACCCGCATCATCTGATGCTAAAGGCCATGTCTCAACAGGGAAGTGGCTCCCTCACGTACATGGCGGTTACTGTGCTCAAGTGTTCATTGTGGGTGCTGAGTAACTACAGGGGGTTGCTTTCAGGAACACGAAAGTAAAAATGTGGACCTATCATGCTTGCTGCCCACACAGCCTGTGTGTTTCTCTGCAGCCAGCTCTGCTGTGCCAGCTTCCCCCACCACCCAGAGTGGGGTGCTGGGGTGAGAGGCCAGGGAGGGGACACAGGAAGGGTGAGGATTGCTGCCCCCAGGTAAGGGGATGGATATGACCTCTCACCCCAGGACTGTGCTTGGCTTAGCCAGAGTCATCACACAAATGTCCCCTATTTACAAGATACTGATTTTTTTTTAAAGTTTTTGGAAAAGCCATACCCAGTTCTGAAGAGTCTCACCCTAAGATCTCTCCTCTTTGTAGCAGTGAGAAGAAATTGTTTATCTTTGCCTCACATGAGAACAACTCCAAGTCTTAATCCTTTTGACAAATAATTAGCAGTGTGATCCTGCCCCAGGAGTGCAGGTGAGGCATGGCCAGGAAGACAAGGAGGAAGAGGAGTCAGATGCTAGCATTCTCCTGGGAACCTCCATCATCAGCCTGAGCAGGAGTGATTGGGGAGATTGGCAAAGCTGGTGGCCTGTGGCACAGCCATTTTCTAATGGGGAACAGAAACACCAACCTCACTGGTCTCTGTCTTCCTCCACAGAATCAGGGCTGCCCCAGACATACAGATCCTATGGGCTGAGATGTCCCATGGTTCAGCAGGGGCTGGCACTGTCAGGTCACCTGAGTGCCATTCTGTGCCCCTGGGTGCTACATCACCTGTGCAGATGACATGGGAGTCGGCAGGTTCCAGTGGTTAGAATGGTGGCTGAGGGGGTGCTGACTCTGGGTATGGAGTGGCCGGTGTGGTCTGCTGAAGGCTCTGGCAGCATCCCGAGGAGAGGGCATAAGCCTGTGGAGAGGGGGCTTCTGTCTGCACTGGGGCTTCCCACCTGGACCAGGGTATGTGTGCCACATGGCTTGGGTGGGGCTGCAGAGAGTACCAGGAATGAGGCGCATCTCAGGACCCGGCTCTCCTTCACCAGCCCCAGCAATGGGACCAAGCACATGGGGTGTTTACAATGACCCACGCTCCTTCCCCTTTCTCAGAGAGAACACTCACTTAGATGCCGATGCCGTGGCAAGGGCGTTCAGTCTTAGAAGACCTCTGTTTACTTCACATGAGCTTCCACAGCTTAAACAGGAAAATGCTTGCAACAGGGGTCACAGCGAGGATGCTTTGCCCAGGACCCAGTTCCTGTAGCTTTATGCATCTCCTTCCATCCTCTTCCTATCATAAGCCTGTTTTAGGTCCTAGGGGTGGAGGGCCTAATTGAACAGGCCAGAAAGCTTGGGGCTTTCTGGGAGCCTTCAAAGGCACCTGGCCTGGAAACTTGTGTCTTGGGATCTGGCAGGCCTGCAGCTTCAAGGCAGGAGTCCCTTCCCTGTGTGCTGGAGAGCTGAATGCAGCTGCTGCTTAGAGTTCATCACAGTTGAGCCTGGTGGGAGTCTGGGGCAGCTGACATCACTCCTGTTTTACAGGTGTGGGACATGTGACATGCCCAGCTGGGTGACCAGAGAGCTGGGACTTTGGCTTGGGTTTCTGATTCCCGGGCCAGTGTGTATTCACTTTGACGACACAGCGTGGGGCTTGAGGACGGTAATGTGACCATTGCTCTTCTGGAATGGCTCTCATCAGAGTGTGTAAATGTTGAAAGCTGCTGGATTTTGGTATTCTGGCATTTCGATCAGAGAGACTCTCCTCAGTGATGCTTTTTGGCCTTGCCCACTGACTGTGCCCTGGAATGGAGGCCCTCCACCCCGACCCCGGTCAGGAAGAGCCAGACACTTGCACATCTGGAGCCCGCTGTTCCTCCCCAGGTCCTGCTCTCACGGGGAGAAAGACTTTGCTTCTGGACAGTTTGGAATGGAATTAGCCAGTGCTGTGTTTGTCAGCTGTGGGAGTCCCGCCCACACTGCAGCTACGGGGAATCAAGTAACAGGCTCCAGGACTAGGCAGATACTGTGTGCTCAGCATTGTGCCAGGCACTGGGGGAGGGCAGCGGGGCCCTGTCCTGTAGGTATTTGCCATCCAGGTGGGAACGCACGATGAGGCACAGGACAAGACAAATGGTGGTTTCACTATAGGCCAGGCTGGCTGTACACTGATTCTGGAATGTCTGACATTTAAAATGCTTGATATGAGTTTATTATTAAACTCTTAAGCCTAGGTGGCAAAAAAATAGTATATACATAGTAGGGGAATGGAAAATGGCTTCCCAGAAGGGAAGAGGACTTTGACTGCGAATTAAATTAACCTGACAGATTAACAAGAGAAAAAAAATATTTAATTTTGTACATATCCACAGAAGTCCCACCAAATACGAGATTTAAAGAAAGACCAGATGATTGAAGCTTAATAGCATCTGGAGCTACAGAAAGGAATAGGAGATTGGGGTTCCTGGTGGTGGTAGAGACAAGTTATAGGAGGGTGACAGAGAGGAGATGATGAATAAAGGTCCTCTTGTTATGCAGATAAAAATCTCTCAGGTGACAGAAGTTGTCAGGAGCAGCCCTCTTCTTTATAGATACTTCTACTAATGTAAATTTCACTCAGAGATGAAAATTTCTAGGCCAGGCACTGTGGCTCATGACTGTAATCCCAATGCTTTGGGAGGCTGAGACAGGAGGATCATTTGAGCCCAGGAGTTCAAGACCAGCCTAGACAACATAGTGAGACCCCATCTCACAAAAAATTTAAAAATTAGCTGGGTATGGTGGCTCATGCCTGTTAGGCCTAGCTATTTAGGAGGCTGAGGCAGGAAGATTGCTTGAGCCCAGGAGGTTGAGGGTACAGTGAGCTATGATCACATCACTGCACTCTGCCTGGGCAGCAGAACCAGACTCTGTCTCTTAAAAAAAAAAAAGTTTCTTTTATAAAAGGGCAGCTTTTCACAACTACTTCTGTGTCTGCAGTTTCTCAGAATAATCAACTCAAAATATGCCAAAGTATATTTTGGAGTGGCATATTCTGGTCTCAAACAGTCATATTTTGGGGTGTCATGAGCCCCAACTATATATATGTGTATAATGTAATTAAGCGCTAATGGAACACAGTGCCACACATTCAAAGAAGGACAGTGTGGTCACATAGGGACATCTTGGAGGAGGGCTGGATCCCTGGGATTGAAATAGTTTTTTTCGTCTCAGAATCCTTTATTCAAGGGATGTTTTAGGCCCAGTTGGTTTATAAGACAGGTAAGCAAGGGGGAGGGGGAGCCCAGGCTTGACTACTCTATCCCATCCCCAACTGCCAGCAGCCTCCCGTTGGCTTCCCCCAGGAGTCAGAGCATTCTGATCAGGCTGTGGCCACAGCTTTGATTCCCCCTGGTTGTGAGGGCCCCAGAATGTCACCCACCAGCCCTGATGACCTGCCAGGGTTCTGCCAGACTTCCTAAAGAAATGGGCCAACATTGCTAGGTGGGTAGGTGGGCAGCAGCTACCCGTTGCAGTGAACAGGATGGAGAGAGGGCCTGGGCTCCTTAGTCAGAAGAGCAGCTGAGTTGCTCCTTCTGAGGGAGTGGAGTTGTTTGCTGATCCCTGTTGGGAGTGGGAAAAAGTTCTACAGTGAACTAGAGGCAAGCCAGCAGAGGCGCAGATAACCACATCCTGACATCAGGAAGGCTGTCTTAGAGGGGAGTGTGCACAGCCCCCATGGGGACACAGAAAGCCAGAGGGTGACATCTGGTTAGGAGCTGGCTGGGCGTCAGAGGGGGAAGGGTGATCTCAGCACAGGCTACAGCACAAGCACAGCACGGATAAGTCTAGGAGCCTGTCCTGAGGTTCACAGAGCTGCTAATACCCATGTGATCAGTGTACCAGCGCCCAAGGTCATGGGAGGGTGGCAGGAAGGGAGGGTGGAGCCAGAGTGGGAAGGTTGTGAAGGCCACACAGAGGCACAGAAGGTGAGGACCATGGGGCAGGGCTCTTTGCGGAGGAAAATCCCTCTGGCAGCGCTCCCCTGCCAGCCCAAGGAACTCTCAGGAGCAAATCTGGATCCTCCCAGGATCCTGGAGTGGAAGATCAGACCAGAGTGACTGGTGGAGCACATGCCCCAGCCCAGAAAGGATGTGGTTGGGTTGAGAAATTCCGCTCTGGGCCACTCATGCTAATGGAATGTCAGCAGCTGCGAAGATACAGCCTGCTGTTGGTAGTACTAACTTGCTGCAATGCCAGCTCAGCTTTCAGCCACTTCTTTGCCAGGTAAATGGTGTGGTTGGGTCTGCCCTGGACCCATCCTGGCCCTCAAGGATGAAGAAAGTGAGAAGGGGGCTCTGGCAGAGAGAAACTGCTGAAGAGGAGGTGCCTACAGAGGGCTGTGGGAATGCAGCTGGGCTGGCCTACCCAGGGAGCTGTCCCCAGGAACCGGCCCAGCCCAGGGGACTTGGCTACCTGAGGGGAGGGGCTTTCCCACCTCTCTGACACTGCTCCAACCAGCTACCCCATCCTCCACACCCCCAGCCTCTTCTCTCCCGACTCCCAATGAAATCCCACTCTACCCTGCTTATCGCCAAACACCAGCTCTACCAAGACCCCTTCCCTGTTCTTCCCCTGCACTGAGTGATCCAAAAATACAGCCCTTGGTTCCCTGGGCAATGTGTCATTTATAGCTCTCTAATTGTTGCCTTGAAGGCAGCCATTGTGTGCTCTTCATATTCCCAAAAGCAGAAGCCCCCGATCCTTATGAAGTGCTGGATCCTTTGTAAACCTGGGGAAGGAGTACAGTGGCAGGACCAGTTGTCCCCAGCGGTTGCCCACTGGGTCCCTCCTACTCGGGGCTGTGTCCTGTACTGGCTGTGCACTCAGGTCTGTGCAGTCTACACTAGGGGGATCCCGGTTTCTGCCCTTGGGACCTGATAGGCAAGCCAGATGGTCATTAGTTATATTCCAAGAAGGGTGCGGGGCATCCTAAGAACTGGGAGAGGGGGATTTAAAACCAAGCTTGGGATGGATGAAAATGAAAAGGAGTGGTGTCTGGGGGGCATTTTGGGGATGCAGTGAGGAAGAAAAATAATACTTCTCCAGAAACCCCCTCTTCAGGAAATCCTGGGACAAATTCCACCCTCTTCCTTCTCCACCAGGTTATAATCTAAGAGACAAGGTATGGAAAGATGGGCAGAGAGTTAGGACATCGGAGGGCTTTATGAAGCAGGGAGCCCAGGTCTTCTCAGGATAGAGGCCCAACGGAGAGAGAAGATCCAAAGGGGCAGCTGCCAAGGGCAGGCCTGGCCTGTCTGGGTGGCACTTGTAGCCTGAGGAGTCTGTGTGGTGGCCCTCCAATGGGGCAGGCCTGTGTGCCACCCTCAGGTGGGCTGGCAGAACCACTGGGCAGTGATCAAATGCAGGGCCTGAGAGTCCCATGGTCTTACTCAACAGCGATGTTGAGAAGGTGCTGCTGTCTGGGCCTCAGTGGCTCAAACTCTTCCACAGGCTGCCCAGGCAGCTGGTGTGTGTCAGTACTGCTGGCAGTACCAGGGTGAAAATGTGGCTGGACTTTCCTACTGTTTACTATATAGCCACTGTATGGACCCCTCCAGAACCCCTAGATCTCCCTAGCATCTGAAGGGCCAACACTGGGCACAGCAGGGCCTCCAGGGCTCCACTCCAGCCCTTGGTGAGCAAGTGTCATGACTGGCCTGTGAGAAGCATTCTGGCTGTGCCTGCTGTGTCCAGGGCAGAGGGAGGGAGCCAGTTCTACCCCTCCTGCGGTCCTGCCTCCAGGTGGGACCAGCCCTTCTTCCCAACCATTCCAAAGGCCAGTCCCCACACTGGTCTTACCTCAGAGGACTTCAGCTTTTCAGGTCAAAAGAAAGTCTGAAGTTGCTCACTCTCATTGCACAGTAACTGTCCCTAAATGGTGATTGAACATGATTTCACGTTGCTTTAATCCTATCGATTATATAAGGGGAGCTGGCTATTTTGGGAAATCCAAGGAAGAATCCTTTGATAAAGCATAACACCGCCTTCTTCGTGTAGCCAGGGTCAGGAAGTACAGTTTGCAGTTCCACTTAGGAGGTGTTTCTTGGGCACCTATACTACCGTGGCTGGCAAGGTGGGAAGTGGAACTCTGTCCTTAGGGGACCTCCTTGCCAGTTCCTTGCTCTGCCTTCACTTACAGTTTGTAAGCCATTGTCTGGACAGGTCTGTTATCCAAGGCCCCATGCTGGGCCCTGCGGGGAATAAGTATAAGCCTGGCCCCACATTCAGTAAGCTCAGGGCATTGCTTAGCAGAGGATGTGGGTAGAAAGAGCAAACCGAGAAAGACCAGGACTCATGGGACAGTGCTTCAGAGATGGG
Source organism: Cacajao melanocephalus (assembly GCA_963573385.1). Lineage (NCBI taxonomy): Eukaryota > Metazoa > Chordata > Mammalia > Primates > Pitheciidae > Cacajao > Cacajao melanocephalus. The sequence goes on along the minus strand of CAUYLG010021698.1, from coordinate 26,384 downwards.
CAGGATGGCACATGGTCAGGGGACATGCGGCATCAGCAGTGTGGGCACTGACAATGCTTCATGGAGTGCTTCATGCTTTGGCAGCCAAGATGGAGAGAAACTGAGGCACACTGAAAACAAGCAGTTCAGGGGCATGGCAGAGGCTGCCGCCCTGACAGCACTCTGCCTTCTGTGAGCTGGGGAGGTGGTCAGGTGGGGTTGCCCTGGTGGGGCAGGTGTCCCAGGTGAAAGTGAGCCCTCGCCGGGGTGTGCTGATGGCCGCTCTTCCTCCCCACAGCCTGATGTTCACCAAGGTGAAGCTGGAGCAGGTGCTGAAAGGCCCAGAGGAAGCCCTCGTGACCTGCAGACAAATGCTGCGGCTGTGGCAGGCCCTGTACAGCTTCTCCCAGCTGGGGTGAGTGGCCATCATTATCTCTTGGGTTGCCAGAGGGTGGTTGTCAGGGCAACAGTCCACAGCTGGGTAGCCGCCACGCCTGCCAAGATGGGGAGGAAAGTGAGGCTGTTGAATGAGAGCATGGAACTTTCCTGCCCACAGAGCTTTTCACATCCGTAGTCCACTTTGAACCTCCTGGCAGTCCTCTATGAAGTGCATAGAGACCCTACATAGGACATCGAGGTTCAGAGTGGTAAGAAGGAAGAGAGGTCATTCCTGAGCACTGGAGCCAGGTGCTGGGCTTGTTCCTTTAGCTTATACCTCAACTGCTTATAGCTTATGCATTATCAGATTTTATTCCCAGCCCAGTGAGGAAACTCAGATGCAAAGACTTCATATATAGCTTGCCAGAGTCACTCGCCTGTTAAGGGGTAGTGCTGGGACTTGACCTGGATCTCCTGAGTCCCAGCCCATGGAGCCTGTCACTTCTTCCTTCATTCCATTTGGAGGCCAGAAGAGGAGGTGGAGTCCTGAAGGGCCACCCCTTCTTCCCTAGTCACCCACACTCTTCATGCCTCTTGTCTCCTACTGGAGACCCTGGCCTGGGATCTGGGTCTTTGATGGGCCAGAGCAGGGCACTCTTGTCTAGGCTGAATCTACAGAAAGTCTTTGTTCAAATCCAGTGGGATGCCTGGGCTCAGCCTATGCAGCCCAAAGGGAAAGAGGGCCTCCTGCAGACGAGGGACCCTACCTCTTCCTGATCCTCTTGCCCTTCTTTGGGATAGCTGGCTGTGTCATCTCCCTGAGGCTTCAGGGGACCCCATCTGGTGTGTATTTGTGTTTTCACAGAGACTCTGGGAGCCTAGAAAGCTTCTAGACTCCCCAGAGGAATGTCTGTAACAGTTAAATTTACAGACGAGGGTAATGAGATGGAGTAAAACACCTTGGGCAGAGTCAGCCCTCACTTTGCAGGCCTAGGAGACCATGGCAGAGTAGGACCAGTGGGTGGAAGCTGCCAGAAGGAGGTTCTGGGATGAGAGACTTTTCAGAACAGGAATAGGAAGCCACCTGGCAGCTGGATGCATGAGGCTGAGGGCCACACTCTGGGTGAGGGGACCTGCATTCCGATGGCCTCATTCTCCTGCTCACTGGCTGTGGCCACCCGGTTCCCCTCCTGCAGAGTGTTGCCCCGGGGCTGGCTGCTCCATCTCTGCATCCTTATCTGGATGGCTGGTTGTCTCTTCCTCCAAGTGGTCAGTTGTGGTGGGACCCCTCTGAGCTGCAGCTTTGTCTCCCAGCACTGAAGGCCCGGCCTGTGCCTCCCTTAGAGCAGCATAGTTGCAGAGCTGGGGCTTGTCACAACAGGAAGCCCCTAAGCACCTCTCCTGGGCTGCCCCAAACTGGATTTTACAAGCCCTGGTTTCTGATCTGTGGCCCCAAGTTTAGAAAAGACTCCTCCCTATCTCCTGGGAAAGCCAGGAGGATACTGGATCCAGGCTTCTGGTCCAGATAGCCCTGCCCTACTCTGGGTATAAAATCTAGTTTGGGGTAGCCAAGGATTAAGACCATAGCCTGCAGGTCTGGCCTTAGCAGACCTTGACTATCAGCCTCACGTTCCACTGAACTCCCTGGCACACCCCCTTTCTCTGCTCTGTCTGGGCCAACCCCTCACTGCTGGTCTCATGTTCTAATCGCCCGTCTGGCCCTGTCTAGATGCCCCTCCTTCGTGGAGCCACCAATCACCCAGCCTCTAAAATGCTTCATTCAACCCTCTCCATATGAGTCTTTGCTAATTGCTCCACTTGGACTGTCTCTTCCCCCTATCTGGGCAGTAAGGGTCTTCAAGGTAGGGATCATGCAGTATGTTGGCCTAGAACCAAGTGTAGTCCTGGAGATGGGCTCTTTCTGGAGCCTTAGGAAAGGCCCCTTCACAGGATGGGAGAGAGAGTTGGATGGGAAGCTGCACCCAGCCCTGCTTCATGCCAGCCCTGCACCAGAACCTGCCCCTGTTATCTCATTTACTCCCCATGACCACCTTGTGGGATGGACATTCTCATGATCATTTTCAAGATGAGAAACCCAAGACATAAAGGTCAAGTAGCATTGCCTGGGGTCACAAAGCTGAGAAGGGTGGCCCATGATTTCAACCTAGTGTTTCTGGCTGTTTTGTTTTGTTTTGTTTTGTTTAAAGACAGGGTCTCACTCTGTTCCCCAGGCTGGAGTGCAGTGGCACAATCACAGCTCACTGCAGCCTCCATCCCCTGGCCTTAAGTGATCCTCCTGCTTCAGCCTCCCAAATAGCAGGGACTACAGGGACCCACCACGATGTCTGATTAATTTAAACATTTTTTGTAGAGATGGGGTCATACTGTGTTGTCCAAGCTGTTGAACTCTTGCCCTCAGGTGATCCTCCTGCCTCAGCCTCCAAAAGCGCTGGGATTATGGGCATGAGCCACCATGCCTGACCTGTCTCTGGCTCTTTTGCACCACACTTTGTGCCTCCTGGGAATGTGAAGGGATGGGAGAGGAAGAACCAGCCCTTAACCATTGTGGTTTTGTGGATAGTTTCCTCCAATTCTCACTAAAATTCCCAGGCCCAAGTTGAAGCCAGCATGAGCCTGAGTTAGAAGGGAAGGACACCCTGGCTTTCTTTGTGGCATCATCAAATTGGTGCTTCTCTGAAGGAAAGAAGCCTTCTTGCCCAGGCTTGGCCTGCCTTCTCATCTCCTGTGCCTTCTGCTTCCGTTCTCAAAGTTTCCCCAGTCGACAGGGTCAAAGGTTGTGGGCTTCCTCGGCAGTGGGAATGGGCTGGTTGGGGCTGCTTGTGCCCTGGATGGCCACGGCAGGCTGTGCTGCTTTCTGAGCTGGAGGCTATTTCCTGGCTTCCCCCAGCTCCCACTCTGTGAAAAGAGAAACCCCTACTCCTAGCAGTATAGCAGCAGGGACCTGGGAAATTGGGGACAGGGTTTGGGAGGACAAGATGGGATCTCCATGACTATTTGATTTGCCACCCTAGGGGCCTCTGCTGGCTTCTCTGGGGCCCCCTGGCAGTTTAAGGAAGGGAAGCCTGAGGCAGGGGTTGGCATCTGGGCCCTTTTCCATAGCAGGTTAGGGGGTCACAGCACTTCTGGTGCCCTATCAAGACCAGGCTTTCCTTGGAAGCCAGTCCACAGTCTCCACTCTCTGCCTGGCACTCTGCTAGATGTTGCTCCCCCTGGCCTGGGAAGCTTCGGCCTTACCCACTTCAGAGACGAGAGTAGGGAGTGTGGGAGAGTTTGCAGGCCTCAGCCTGTGTGGCACACGACCCATGCTGATCCATCCTGCTCTCTAGTGGTGTTGGTGACTTCAGCTCTGTCTTTGGGTCTGAACCCACAGCCCCAGAGCCTGCCTGAAGTGAGGCTGTCCCATTTCTCCCTGCTAGTCCCAGTGATGCTAGCTCTCTAGCTCACCAGGCCCTGGCCCTCCTTTGCCTTCCAGAGGCCTGGAAAAGGATGGCAGCCTCGGTGAGGGCCTCACCATGAAGAAGCAGAGTGGCATGCACCTGACTTTGCCTGATGCCCATGATGCAGACTCTGGTAAGAACGGGCTCCTTGGTCAGCTGTGTGCATGGACCCACAGCTCATGCTCCCAGCTTGAGAGCATCAACTCGGAAAGTGGCACCTGGCCAGTCCAAGCCCACCACTGCCGTTTGCCAGCTGCTGCCCAGGGTGCTTGGTGCTAAGGAGCTACCCTCAGGCATTTTCTAGGGCTGATCTTGGCTGTGGGTAGCGGCTGGCTGCTGACCCCACAGTGGGCAGTGGGCAGGGGAGGAACCCTGCCTCCTGCATGGGGGTGAAGAAAGAGTAGCCTGGCTGGAAAGGTGGCTGTGGAGCACAGAAACTGTTTCCCCTTAGGCTCAAGCCAGAGGCCACAGTCCACCTAATGTCCTCAGTAGATCAAGTCAAATAGAAAGGAACGGGCGCTGAGCTCTTTACAATTCTAAGCTGAAAGCGGACTCTTTCCTGGAAAACTCATCTTGAAACCCATGACTTGTGAAATTCAAATGAGTTCAGGAACTGCACTTATATTTTTTAACTTCGGACCTGCTTAAAGCAGAACACCTTCATCAAAAACACAAGAATTAGTCATGGGAAAGAAAGTGTGAGTGGAGTTGTATTTAGCGGAATTGCTCAGTTTTTTCACTTCGGTGGACATGAGCCAAGTTGCACCTTTGTTGTCAAGTGAGAGTTGATTTCAGAAGCCAAACCTACCACCCAACTTTAGAGGCACATCTCAGGGGCGTATGGCTGTATGTAGAGCTTCTGTCTCCCAGGAGGGAATGGTGAAGGGAGGGAGGGAATGGTAGCTCCCTTGCAATTAAAGAGGGAAGAATCATGAACAGTTATTAGGACTCCACGTACACTTGTCTCATAAACCGAAGTCATCTGTGGTTTGCCCTGAGGTCTCCTGAGTTTATTGGAGCCTTTATTGCCTCTGTGAGAGAGAGAGAGAGAAAGTACTCACATTTCACCTGCATGGGAATTATAAATGTCAACAGTTTATGTATCCTGAACCGGGGCCCATATCACCCAGAACTGCCACTGGGAGAGGTTTTCCAGAGGGCAGTGTTCTGACTTGAGCTGCTGTGCAAGTGTCCTTCACAGCACGGCCTTGAATGGGGACCTTTATACAAACAAATGATAATATGCACTTGTGAAAACAGAGAGTGAAAGTAGCCAAGGGAAGAAAAGAAAAATCATCCATAATTTTACCACTTAGACCGTCATAAATGGCCTTTCAGACTTTTTTCCCTGCCCGTATTTCTTTTTTATAAAAATGTGGTCCTATTCTTCTGTAACTTGCTTGTTTTCACCAAACTATATAGTGTGAACATCTTTCTACATTGACATCTGTATTTGTACATTGTTATTTTAATGATTGCAGAGTTGGATGATTATGCCCCCACTTATTTTTAATCAATCCCTATTATTGGACACTGAGGTCATTTCTGTTGTGTTCACTTAAAGAGTGTCTTTGTTGACATTATTGTTTTCCTAGGAATAGATTCCTAATGGGATCTCTGCCTGATTGGCCTCCAAAGAGCTCCCCTCCCCAGCCATGAGTGAGAGGATATAGCGGCCCCTCCCCAGTGGGTCTGCAAGCTGCTTTCTGGCTGCCCGGCCATGCCACCCTACCCTGACTCAGGGTGCCTTGTCTCCCCATGGTGCTGGACAATGATTGCTCCTGGGGCCTGCAACGTGTGGACCTCTGACCACTGCTCTGCCCATCCCCTCTTGCTCTCTGCAGGCTCCCGGCGGGCTTCATCCATTGCAGCTTCCCGGCTAGAGGAGGCCATGTCAGAGCTGACCGTGCCCTCTTCGGTCCTGAAGCAGGGCCCCATGCAGCTGTGGACCACGCTGGAACAGATCTGGCTGCAGGCTGGTGAGTGCCTTGGTCCCAGTGACACTCATGGCCTGTCTGCAGGCCACACACACTCTCAGAACCCCGTCCTGGAGAAGGGAGGGTGGGGAGGTGGGGACTCCTTGCTAGGCCCACGCGGGTTACAGAGTCCTGGCGTCTGGCTGTGGGTCTCCTCTGCCCAGTGGGAATGGTGTCTGCCTCCCTGCCCCCCAGCAAACCCAAACGTGAGAGGATTGGAGGTCCTGAGAGGCCACACAGATGGACAGTTGTCTCAGTCTCAAAAACGAGCTTCAAACCCTGGAGAGCTCAGAGTAGTCAGAGGGGAGGTGTAGAGGCCACTAAGAGAGAGAGATCTGGGGGTAGAATTCATTGAAGGTGGAGGCAAGACTGGTAACTTTGAGGTTGCCATTCAGGTGACTGTCCCTTTTGGCGACTAAGTGACACCATTGCCACCAGGAGTCTGAAGGCCAGCCAGTGTCAGGGAAGCAGGCTGCAAGAAAGCTGGCTGCAGAGTTCCACAGACCTGGGTTCTGAAGGCAGCCCACAACTGGCTAGCCCTGATCTGAAATGAGCCAATGTGTGACACACTCAGGGTGGCCATCACAGGCTCTCAGCAAAAGGCGTTTGGCTTCTGTCTCATCCATGGCAGGCATGGTGAAGGAAGAGGCAGCATGGCCCTGGACAGTGAGTGTCCTAACACCGACTTATGAACGCCCGGGAGTGACTCGCTGCCAGTGGTTTTGAAAATTTACCCTGACAGTGGTGTGAAAGGTGGATCACAGTGGAAAGAGACAACCAAGGCCAAAGATGACAAGTGCTGAATGAAATAAAATGGCAGCAGGAGACAGAGAAAGATGATAGGCTAAATGGAACCCTAAAGTACCCCAGGCCAACACAGCCCCTTGGCCTAGAGCTGCCCAAGTGAAGTTCTGGGCTCAGGAGTACCTCTTGCATTTTCTCTGATTACCCTCCTCTCTGCTCCTTCCCCATCATGGGAGTGCGCTGTCATCCCCAGGGGAAGTTGGAGAAGAAACCCAAAGTAGATGATCTTTTACTGGGATGTGGGGATTTGATAAGTCAGAGTCAGAATGTGCTTGTTAGAGTCAGAATCTAAGGTTTCCCACTGCATGCTTCTCACATACGGACACATTAGTATGCAGTACACCCCCGCTCTCCCCGCTGTAGGTTCTGAATCTAGAAAAAAACATTGGGCAGGATTCACAGAAAGGCTAGACATGGGAGCATTTTAACAATGCAGAAACTGCCCCAGTTAGCATCTCAGGGTCCCCTCAGATGCTAGGGGTGGGTGGAGGCTGCGCTTCCTCCACAGTCAGTTTGTTGTGTCTTAAGAAGGAAGAGGGATATTGAAAAATCCAGAGGAATAATAAACAAGGCCTCCCCTTAGGCATAGATTCCCATCTTCTTCTAAGATGTGGAGCCGTAATGACTTCCAACTTCCAAGGAGCCGCGTGGAGCCCCAGCCCCGACAAGTTCCCACCCAAGATGGGAAGCTGCATCCGTGATGGGGGCTTCACTAACTTTAAGGAATGCAGCATAACACAGTGATCAGATTCTGCCATTGTGGGTTGCCTGTGCTGGAGCTCCCAGGCCTTTTGTTTGAATGATTTGCCTTGTTTTTGGGTCGGGGGGTTGTTTTTGTTTTTGTTTTTGTTTTTGTTTTTGTTTTTGTTTTGAGGCAGAGTCTTACTCTGTGGTCCGGGCTGGAGTGCAGAGGCAAAATCTCAGCTAACTGCAACCTCTACCTCCCAGGTTTAAGTGATTCTCCTGCCTCAGCCTCCTGAGTAGCTGAGACTACAGGTGAATGCCACCGTGCCTGGCTAAATTTTTGGTAAAGAAAGGGTTTCACCATGTTGGCCACACTGGTTTCAAACTCCTGACCTCAGGTGATCTGCCTGCCTCAGCCTCCCAAAGTGCTGGGATTACAGGCATGAGGCACCGCGCCCAGCCTGATTTGTGTTGTTTGTTTACTAACATCGTCACAAGTTTGCTTGCAGTTCTCAGATCATATATTGCTTTACACTAGGGATGCTAGCATGTTCTGGTAACTCCAAGTAAGGTTAAAGGCCCTCCTGAAGCCAATAATTAGACTTGGGAATGTCAATAGAAACACAACCCCTTCAATCATTTGCTCATGAGCCTTTCTTCTCTGGTCATTATCTTAGATATTCACTCCACAGATGAGAACTCTGAGAACAGCATCTGAATGCTTCGAATGTGGCTCCACGTCAGGGTCAAGCAGTGTAGTATCAGGAGATCAGTTTGGGTGCATGTAACAGATCCAAAATAGCAGTGTCTTGCACAAGGTGGATGCTTATTTCTCTCTCATGTAACAGTTTAGAGATGACAGCCTTGACTGGGACAGCAACTCTTCTGTCCCTAGGGTATCACTGTCATCCATGTGGTCTAGGATGGCTCTCTGCCACATTCACATTCCAAGGCAAACGATTAAGGAGGATGAGAGGAAGAAAGGAACCCCCTTCCCTATAAGGACATGTCCTGGAATTGGCACACATCACTTCCCCTCATGATCCATCAGCCAGAACTTAGTTAGTTGACTGCCCTAACTGCAGAGGGCTCTGGCAGATGTCATTATTCCGTGTGTCCCATTAAAAGTCAGGGGATCAGGCCAGGTGCAGTGGCTCATGCCTGTAATCCGAGCACTTTGGGAGGCCAAGGCAGGCAAATGGCTTGAGCCCAGGAGTTCAAGACCAGCCCAGGCAACATAGTGAAACCCCATCTCTACTAAAAATACAAAAAAAAAAAAAAAAAAATTAGCTGGGCGTGGTGGTGCATGCCTGTAGTCCCAGCTACTCTGGAGGCTGAGGTGGGAGGATCACTTGAGCCTGGAAAGTCGAGGTTACAGTGAACTGAGACTGTGCCAGCACTCCAGGCTGGGCAATGGGAGTGAGACCCTGTCTCAAAAAAAAAAAAGAGGTCAGGGGATCTGTCATGCTAGAAGAAGGGGAGAATAGACTGGTGACTGGTGCACAGCTGCCATGGCCAGTAAAGGAACATGAGAAGGTGTCCCAGCTCTTTCATTCTGAGCATGAGAGGATTCCAGGGTAATTTGCACCCCCTGAGCCTTCTCCCCTCCCCTGGCTGCCATCATCACTAGCAAGCATCTACCAAGCACCTGTTGAATGGAGGGCTGCCAGGACCAGATCACCAGGGCAATGATCTCCCTAACCCGCCTCCCCAACCTGACCTAGGCTAAGAATACGATCAACATCCCCACCCCCACCCACCCTGCCTAATGACTCCACCAGCTGCAGCAAATTTGTAGCAAGGGAAAAAGATGCCTTGATCATTTTGGGAGGAGCTAATCCCCCTGGTTTGGTTCAAGATAAATTGCGTCCCAATCTGTTTAGCAGTAAGTTCCATCATGAATTCACTCTTTGGTTGAATTCAAAGGGACTGCTGTAGCCTTACTCTCTCAATTCTTGCCCTCCTCCCCTTGCTTCTTCAAGCCTCTTTCCGATTCCAGTCCAATGTGAGAAGCTGATGGACAGTTCCCACTTGAGAGACGGGCTGCAGGGCCATGCCTCTTGGGCAGCCGGTCTGTACGAGAGTGGGAGGCACAGAGTCCCATAGATGCTCCAGGATCTGAGTGTTTAGAGAAGTGCTTTCCCTAAAAGCAAGAACTGCTCCCTCATCCCCGACTAGAGGTCATGGCTGTGGAAGCTGACAGTGGGCCAGAGCGGGAGACACATGTAGAGAGAGTTCCCCTGCCCTGGAGGTCCGGGGGCTCATGGGCAGTTCTGGGCTTTATCTAGGTTTAGGGGAAGCTGGCCTGAGTCTCAGCTCCCTGATGCCAGACTCCTGTGGTCTGGTGCTGGTGCCCTGGCCTGCAGTTGGAGGCCACCCCAGGTGTCTCCTGGGCAGACTTAGGGGGCTGGGGTGGGACAGCCCACGCTGTGGCTGAAGCATGTGTTTGTGATGAAGCCATAGTCCAGGGAGAAGCTGGTGCTCACCCTTGGTCCTGCATGCTCCTCTACTCCTTATCATCCTTACCCTCTTCCCAAATCCCCATCCCTCCCACTCGCTCCTGTCTCCATTCAGTGCCTTCTTCCCACGTCCTCCTCTTCCCTAGATCCAGCTTTTTCTTCCCTGCTCCCAGTTTCCTGAGTCAGCAAGGCCACTCTTAGGACAGACCCATGCAGCCCCTGACTGCCTTGTGCCCTCTGGGTCCCAAGGACGGAGGGTCTCAGATCAACCTGAGAACTCCCTGCAGACCTTTGAATTCCCTGTGTTGGTATGAGCGTTCTCCGTTCTAGCCCCCTTGATTTTCACTCTCCTTCCACCCTTGCCCTCTCCTCATCTTCCGTCTTTTTCTGGGCATTCATATGCTCTGAGCAGCTGATGCTTATTTTCTTTGGGTCACCAAAACAGCCCCCACTGAGGGTCAAGGCTAGCCACGGTGAATTCCTGTAGGGGCCTAACCTATTTCTCTCCTGCCCTGTGGCTCGCCTCTCAGGTCTGGGGAAGGGTCTAGGTAGGAAGCACACTCACCTAGGGAAGGCTAAGAGGCCTTAGGGGTGGGCCTAGGCTCTCTGTACCCTGCTCTTCAACACAGAGCCAGCCTGCGGGCAAGGCCCTCCCTGCAAAGGAGTTGTGGAAATAGCTCATGGAAAGTGGGCCCATCCCCTAGCCCGGGGTGGGAGAGCCTCAGCTTTGGCAGAAAGACTGGAACCAGCTCTGGGTGCAGGGTTAGACCAGGATGCCTCAAAAAAAAAATAATAAAAGGGCCTCTTGCAAAGCTCCAGGGAACAGATGTTTTCCATTTGTAGCCTGCTGGGAGAAAGCACAGAGGGGAGGGGGTGGAGAGAGATGGAGGGAAGAGGAGGAAAACTGGAGACAGACAAGCAAGAGAAGAGGTCATGGAGTAAGCAGGAGGAAGATGAGAGCAGAGGGAGAATCAGAAAGGGGACGAGAGCGTGAAGGAACTGAGGGGCCCCTGGACGCTGAGGGTAACAGCAAGGCCCTGTGTGCTGGGGTGATGACCTCAACAATAAAAACTCAAGGAAAATCTCAAGCCCTGGCCAGAGGAGGCCAGGATAGGCGTGGGCACCACTGGGTCCTGGCAGCCAGGGCCAGGCTGGGGAGGATCAGGGCCATGGATGGACGCAGTGCCCCAGGCCTCCTGTAGCCAGCCGACTGTCCATGGCTGGCAAAGTGGCTGGCAGTGTGCTCAGGGACACTGAGACTAGCAAGGGGTGCTGTACTGTCACCCAGACCTGTGGGCCTGTCTGCAGGTTGGAGACCCACCCTGGGGGCCGGCCCTGCCGGGCACTGTCTGCCAGGCCACCAGAAGTCCTCAGGAGGCCTCCCTGCCCGGGCTCTGTCTTCTGGTTTCCTGTCTAACTGGGTATGGAGCCTGTCAGCGGAGCAGCCCTAACGGTTCTTCAGGTCACATTCTCTGGTATGTGACCAGCCCAGCAAGGCCCAGGCCTCTGGAAGACCCAGGGCCCTGAGATGAGAGAGATTGGGATTGGGTGGGTTGCCCTCTAATTAATATCTGTTGATGCGAATGTACCATGAGGGGTCCCCAAGGGAGAGACCGGGGGCAGCCTCTGACAGGGCAGCAAGTTGTAAACAACTTAATGAGCTATCCAGGGCCAAGTGGGCCAGGGAAGTGGGGAGCGTGACCCCTGGGCCGTCAGCTAAGCTGAGCTTCTGGCAATGGAGGAAGCAGCTACCCCGCAAAACTCACACCCACACGCTTCCTTCTGCTTCTCCTCTCCCGTCACCCGGGGGAATTCTGCCACAGTGGAGCCCAGCCCACCTTCCTTGTCCTCTTAGCTAGTTCAAAGGTCTCTGCAGCCTTCAGGCTCCAGCTCCAGTGCCACCTCCCTCAGGAAGATTTCCCTGACCACACCAGCAGCACCGACCTGGCCCCTCCTGAGTGCCCGTAATACTCCCATGTGGCACTTGTCATTCCACTGCGGTGGTCCCTCAGGTGGTTTAGTGGCTCAGCTACTCCCACCCCTGCCCCCACTCTTTCTCCTTGTGAGGGGATCGGGCACATAGTCAGTACTCAATAGGTGTACATTAGGCACTCAGTTATGAAGGCAGCCTGTTCAGACACCCCAGCAGCAGCTCAATGGCAAAGCAGAGAGGGAGAGCTGAGGCTGAGATAACCAACTCTCTAACCCCTCCCTCCACTAGCCATCTGCCCCTGGGTTCAAAGCCCCCATTTCCTGTGCTCTCTGCCTTGGGAATCTCCATTTCAGGCTGTCCTCAGGGACTAGAGCCTGCATTTCTCTTCCATATCCGGGAAGCCTGGCTTCTCTGTGTTGAATTATCTGATCCTCCCAAGTTCTCATCTCCACTAGAGAAAGAGTCGTCTTGCTCAGAAAATGATGTATTTGAGGACGTGGCACACTACTCGGGTTGTACACTGAACCTTAGGCAATGCTCGTGCTAAGTACCCCAGTGCCTGTTTTGCAGTCAAGGTCTTAGTTAGCCCTCTCCCAAGAGGGGACGTCTGGGCCTGGTTTCTCTACCTCTTTCTGGGAGCTTCCCTTGGGGATATCTGTTCTCTCTCCCACCCCAGACATGATCTGAACCAGGGTAACCTCAGCTGTCAGCTTTTGCTAGGCAGAGTTCTTGGCAAACCCACAAGTCAGACTCTGCCGGCCCTTCTGCGCTCCCCATCTGTGTCTCAATCCTTCTGTGCCTTCAGCATAGGCTCAGCCCCAGGAGGGCGCAGCCAAGCCTGGGGGCTGCTTTGAAGACGAAGGCTGAGTGTCCCTTGAGGCCGAACAGCCGCATCTCCTCAAGTGCCTGCCGTGGGGTGTGCCCGTGCCGCGTAGGACTCAAATCTGCATTTGTGTGGGCTGGCCCTGATTGGGGAAACTGCCCCATTTCCCACTCCTCTGGTTCTGGGACAGATCCCCTCCTGCCTGCTGACCCAAAAGGGTGTGTGTCCACTTTGGAGGGAGGCCACGGAACTGCTGGGGAGTCCAGCCCTGGCTTTGCCCTTTCTCACTGAGGGAATGGGGCAGGGTCCTCACTTCCTAAGCCTGCATTTTTAAAGTATGGATCATGATAGCAACTGCCTCCTTCCAGGACTTGCTGTCAGGATTAATTAGAAAATGTTTCCCACACCCAGGGCTTGGCCCGTCAGCTCTCCATCAGTGCAGGGGTGGTTTCTGTAGCTGTTAGCAACACTGCCTGGTTTGTGCCCTCCTTTGCCCCTGAGCCTCTTCTCCCTCAGCCTCCCACCCCATCCTTGGCAGGGTCACTTGGTTCTCCCTGGGCTTTGAGCACACTCCCACCTCCACTCAGCCCCTGCCTAGGAGACCGAGGGGCCCAAGGAGAGCTACCATCCCCTTCTCCCTGGTCATGCAATGAACAAAGGAAGTGAAGGAACACCGAAAAAGAGGCCAGAGTCACCTGAGCCAGCTCTTAGTTCAGGGGACGCTATATCCCCATGCCAGGTTCTGAAGTCAGACAGCCCGATGCAAACCCCAGCTTCACCACTTCCCCGCTGTGGCCTTCGTCCAATGCCTTGACCTCTCTGTGCCCAGTTTTTGCCCCTCTAAAGTGAGGTAATGAAAGTACACGTGCAAGATGTGGCAGCTCATGCCTCTAATCTGAGCACTTTGGGAGGCTGAGGCAGGAGGATCTCTTGAGCCCAAGAGTTCAAGACCAGCCTGGGCAACATGGCGAAAACCCATCTCTACAAAAAATACAAAAATTAGCCAGGCATGTTCACATAACATTTGTAGTCCCACCTACTCTGGAGACTGAGGTAGGAGGTCAAGGCTATAGTGAGGCTGGGCACGGTGGCTCACACTTGTAATCTCAGCACTTTGGGAAGCTGAGGTGGGCGGATCACTTGAGGCCAGGAATTCGAGACCAGCCTGAGTCCCTCTACTAAAAATACAAAAATTAGCCAGGCATGGTGGTGCATGCCTGTAATTCCAGCTACACGGGAGGCTGAGACAGGAAAATCACTTGAGCCCAGGGGGCAGAGGTTGCAGTGAGCTGAGATCACGCAACTGTACTCCAGCCTGGGTGACACAGGGAGACTCTGTCTCTAAATAAATAAATTATTATTTTTCTTAAATTGCTGCAGTGAGCCATGGTTGTACCACTGCACTCCAGCCTGGGCGACAGAGGAGATCCTGTCTCAAACAAACAAAAAAAGAGTACTTGTTGTTCAGGGTTTTTGTGAGCATTAGCTGGGATGATCTTAATGCCATTGACTGGCATTTAGCAAGGTCCCTGACACAGAGGAAGCACTCAGAAACCATTACGTAGTGGTCCCACTGCATGCTATAGTCAGTGTGTCCCATGCTGTGACTCAGTGGGATGGTGTCCATCACCTAAGACCAGTTTCCCAGCTCCGAGGATGCAGGGAGGGGGTCAGGATGCCTCTGACTCCCCACCACTCACACCTCCCACTGCCCTTCTGGTTTTGCAGCTGAGCTGTTCATGGAGCAGCAGCACCTCAAGGAAGCAGGTTTCTGCATCCAGGAGGCGGCGGGCCTCTTCCCCACTTCTCACTCAGTACTCTACATGCGGGGACGGCTGGCTGAGGTGAAGGGCAGCTTGGAGGAGGCCAAGCAGCTGTACAAGGAGGCGCTCACGGTGAATCCAGATGGCGTGCGCATCATGCACAGCCTGGTGAGTCAGACCCCACCCATTACCGCCACCTCCTCCCACTGCCTCAGGGCCCTTATCCCGCTTTGTCCCTCCTTGTCCTCATACTCCACTGCCTGCCTGTGCCTTGTTACTGCTGCTCCCTGGAGTCTAGGAGAGGGGGCTTCCCTCCTGCTCTGTTGGAAGAGACAGTGCTTGGGATACTTAGCCTTCTCTTGTAGACACAGGCCATTTCCCTTCAATCAGGGACTGTGTTGATTACAAAATCTAGGAGGTTTGGTTGATACTCTTTGTGACTTCCTTTTGCTGTAAGTTTCTAAAAAGTGATCTAGCCCCAGAAGGCTCTCATTGTTACCCATGAGACCCTTGCCCTGGAGATTAATCCAGACTCTAGGCAATTACCAAAGTGCTCTTCTTTCTGGGAGTCCCATACCCTCCCTGCCTCCTCCACTTCCGAGGAGCTCCACATCTCTTTGGTGGAATTCAGGGGGGTTTCTGGGGTGGGCTGCCATGCCAGGCCTGACTCAAGCACACATTGAGAATGATTCCTGGGGTGCTAAAATGATCTAGTAACCCCTAGTCCTCATTCATGGGCTCAGGACTTGGGTGCCCAAGGCACAGTGGCCTCCCTGTGGGAAGCTCAGAGGCTGGGGAGTAGGATGCTGATGCTCTTGTCCTGGCCGTACCTCTACCTGGTAGATCAGCCACCTTCTCGGAACCTTGGTTTTGATTATCTGTCCAGTGGGTATCATCTGGTCCAGGAAACATTTATTGAACACCAGCTCTGTGATAGAGACCCTATAGATTATCATTTTTTCCCTGCTTTCCTTTGCTGCTTCCAGAGAACAGGTATCCGGATAAATGTAGTGATCTGGAAGCATGCAAGCCTGCATCTGTACAAGTGATTTTTGAAGGGCAATCTAGGAGCCCACAGTTAGCAACAATCTTTCCCTATTAGGGTCAGGGTTCCACCCTGGATGTTACCCTGTGAGAGTGCATTGAGAACAGCCATTAGGGTATCCCTGACGTCTGCCACGTAGAGAGCACAGAGGGATCGGGAGAATAGCTCCAGATGGCTGGAGGGATAGCATTGCCAAAAGGGGGCTGATTTGTCCGTGAGTAGAAGCTACAGGGAGTTAGATTTCAGCCGTGTCAGGGAAAACATTATAACTCTTAGCATAGTCTAGGCACATACTCAGTAATCATCTGAGAGTGTCACCAAGAGAACGCAAATCACATGGCGAGGAGCCAGACCAGGTCATCTTCATAAGGTCCTTTCCAACCTGAGAGTCCTTGAAAAGGAAACAGAACAGAAATTCCCAGCTCAGCTATTATTCCCACTGCCTGATTTCTATAAAGATTTCTAACGTAGGTCTGTGTGAATGTTCAGCCTCAGATGAAGAAAGCCCATGCAGCCACCCTTGTCCATGTTCCCTCCCAAATGGCTCCGCATTGCCTTCCAGTCGGCTCAGCAAATGTTTGCTTTTCTGCAAGAGGCTTCCTCCTTCCTCCCTCAATTTAGACGTTAGCTTCTCTGATAAATGCCTCGCCAGAGGTCACATCCAGAAATTTGATTAGGGTGGTGGGAGGGAGGGTCGGGCTCTATCATTAGGCCTGCAGCCAGGCAGAGATGTCTGCCTTCCACTGTGTTGACAGATATTAGCCGGCAGGCTCAGCCCTGAAAACCCAACAAAATCCAATAATAAGTACAATTTTGAAGTAACAGTATACCATTTTTCATTTATGCTTATTATTGTTTGTAGCTATTTTCCTGAAATTGAAGCAGTTTCCAACGGTGGGTTTCCATGGTAACTGACTAGCTATCCAGAGTGGCTCCCTGCAGATGTTTCTGAAATGGTACCTTTTTTCTTCCTGAGGTTCCCTGCTGATTTGATGAAATTGGAGCAAGTCGGAGCCAGCCCTGCCCTCTTTTAAAGTTACAAGCAACCATAGGGGCAGTCAGCTTCTGCGTGGGCAGCCCATCCCCTGTCTACAGGCTCTGTTCCTGCCAGCATCCCACTCATATGCATAAAGAATAGCAAATGTGAAGCCTGGGGAAGATTTACTAAGCACTCTTTTTCTAAAGACATTTGAATGCTTTGCTGTGTCAATCTCAAGTGTTCCCAGATCTAAGTGTCTTCCCTGTGCTGGCCGGAGACTGAAGGACTCCCGGGAACATCCGAGGTGGAACCCTGACCCTAATAGGGAAAGATTGTTGCTAACTGTGGGCTCCTAGATTGCCCTTCAGTGTCAGGACATCTGGGGTCTAATCCTGGCTCTGGCCCGGATCCACTTGGGGGACTTAGAAAAAGACACTTAACTTGCATGTTCCTGGTGTCCCCTTCTACAGATAATAATCCTCGTTCCCGGGCCATAGTGTTGTTCTAATCAAATGAAGTGATGCATGTGAAAGTGTGAAAGGTGCATGTGAAAGTGTCTGCAGTGCAATCCCAGAGACCACAAAGCACAGCTCAGAGGATGCCACCCCCCTTCAGTCCCTCACCAGTGTCAGACATTGCTAATCAATCACAGCACCTTTTTCCCACTGAGAAGAGATGTGATCTTGGAAACTTTTTCAACATGATACAACGTGCTAGGAACTACTAGCTGTCATTCTAAATCAGTTTCACATTTATATAAGGAATTCATTGTAAAAATAGTAGAGGAAAGAGACACATCAGTCATCTGAGCCTTTGTGAGCTCTGGAGGTCGGTGCAGCGTTGGAGAATTACCAAGAGAGGAATGTGGAAGGGAGGTGATACCTGCTGTGGAGTCGGCAGGCTCCCAGGGAGGACACTCTGGCCTTATCATGCCACTGTGACTTTATGAGGATATTGGCCCCTGATCAGTACAAGGGAAAGGAGAGTCTTCCCTTCCCTGAGGGCACAGCCACCCACAAAGCTGGGCTGGAAGAGTTTAGGGTCTCCAGGTCTGGAAAGACTCCCTGAGGTCTGGAAAGAAGAGAGTGGAGATTTTCTTAGTGTGCTGTGTGGGTGCTAGGTTTGGCTCCACTGTCCTTAGGGTGGGACTGGCAAGTACCAAGAGGCTGAAGAAAGCCCACTGGGAGTTGAAGAGTTTACTCTTAGGGGCCAGGGGCCCCATGTTTCTAAGAATATAAGCTTTCACTAAGAGCGGGTTCTCTACTCTCCGTGTCTGGCTGTCCCTGCCCTAGATGCAATAAGAGATGTTTCTGCCGTTCTAGCCCTGCTCTGGGTTTAGCTTAGGGTTTTCTACCCAGACTAGGCAGGAAGGAGATGCCACCTTGGCAGTTCTCTGTTGGGCAAGAGAACCAGCAGAGTTTATCCCAGGTTTGCCCAGTCCATCAAGCTCTGGTCCTGCTGGCTGCCGTCTGCGCCGGGCTCAAGGATGGCCAGGGGCCTCCAGGAAACTGGCAAATGTAGAAAGAAAAAGAAGTGTGCTCTCTGCAGTGGAAATCAAGTCACAGGAGCAGGTCCTGACAGTCTGCCAGCACGGTCCCAGACTTCTCTCCAAGTAGCTGGAAATCCCACTCGACTAGGGTATTCAGAACCGAATTCACTGGCAGAAAAGTCTAGCCAAGAAGGGGAAGGGTGAACTTTTCCTGCCTGCCCCTGGGGAAATGTGAGAAGGAAGGCAGAGGCCCTCCCAAGATGCGCAGGCATGGCCGGTTGACACTGCCCTTCAGAGAGGGCTTCAAGGCTTAGTCGGAAGGGACTGCAGGCAGCCTGCACTCTTCTTGGAGCTTATCTCTGCCCTGCCATCTCCCTGGATCCCCTCTGCAACAGGCACTTCCAAGGACAGAAGGGGCACCTGAGGACATCAGGGAGCCCCACTAGTGACTGGTGGACTGGTCTGGTCATTGAGAGCCCTCCCAGGAGGGGGTTTCCTTTGAGGTCACCTGACCTTCATGATGGGAGGGTCATTGGTTGGTCATGAGGCTGAGATTAGAGCACCTCGTGGAATGATTGGCTTGACTTGCTTTCCTAGTGTAGGGAAGGAAAAAACAATTTTCCCTCTACCTTTCTGAGTTCTTAGCTGGGACCCTGGTAACAGAAGACAGATTAACAAGGAAAAACAAACAGAACTTTATTAACATGTATAAAATGTACTCATGGGAGATACTCAAGGAAAATGAGAAAAGTTTAAAGAGGTGGCTTAGAAGTCTGGCTTACAGAGCATCTTCAACCAAGAGCATACAACTTAAAAGAAGCAATGAGACAAAGAAAAAGGACCTGGCGTCTCTGGGGATGGTAAATTGTGGGAAGACAAATCAATGGGAAACTAATGGTAGATAAAGGCTAGTTAGCAAAGCTTGTTATGTAGATTCCTTTGTGCCATCTCCAGACTGACAGGGGGCTAAGATTGTGTTCTGTGATCAACCTTTGTCCTTCCTGGTTGAGAGGGGAGGAGGGACACCCTTGTAAATTTATATCCTGCTTTTAGGCAAATAGTGAGAGGGCGGAGAGCTTTTGTTGTCTCTGTTTCTTCGCAGTTGCCTTCAGCTCACAATAATCCTTATGCCCAGGTGGCATATTTTTGGGTGGCACGTTCTGCTACCCTTCCGCACCCCCTGGAGAAGGTCCTAGCCCTGGCCACAGAGCCACCCACTCTCCCTGCCCTCAGCTTGGCTAAGGAGAGTGTGGACGCTTCAGTGCAGCTTGTCTACACGGCAAGAGACAACTTGACACTCTCAGGCATGAGTGGGCAGGCGAGGTGTCTGCGGGTGGCACTCTGCCCTCTTCTCCTGGGGGCAGACTCTGGAGAGGAGGAGTTTCCTGGTCCCTCCCCTGCCCCAGCCCCTCCCCTCCTCATGTTTTCTTCTTGGTGAGGGAGCTCCAGGCTCTCCAGAACCTCTCCCCATCAGGCACCCCCACAGCAGGGGGGCGACGGCTCTGCAAGAGCTTTGGCTCTAGTGATATAATTGCTGGGATGCAGTTTCCAAAGCATTATGACATGTGACAGGCTTCTTCTCTCTCCAAATGCCCCTGGAAAGACAGGAGGATGGCATCGTTAGCTGCAGTCCTCTTGATGACAGAGTAACGTTACATGATTTCCCTTTATTGGTTCCCTCTTGCTGCCAGTGTGGAGCAGGCTGCCTCATTCTTTAAGTGGGTTTGGGGGATCAAGACCATGGGTATGGCCTCAGAGCCTCTCATCCCTCACCCCAGGCTGTGGCTTGAGGGGGCACATCTTAAGTCCCCAGAAGCTCCCTGTCACCACCCCTGGTACCTCCCAAGGAGGGACCTGAGTCACTGAGGGCCAGAGCTCTGCCCATCCAAGCCCTGAGGCTCTGCGCTGGGCCTTTTTAGGTGCTCTGGGACTCCAACAAGAAGGCTTTGGTCTCTAAGGCCTAAAGGAT
Source organism: Cacajao melanocephalus (assembly GCA_963573385.1). NCBI lineage: Eukaryota > Metazoa > Chordata > Mammalia > Primates > Pitheciidae > Cacajao > Cacajao melanocephalus. Next base: position 6,645 of record CAUYLG010021698.1, on the reverse strand, counting down.
GAACTCTGGCCACACAGAGCTTCATCCATCACCCTCTCCCGCTGCTGGCTGCTCCTCTTCTCCATCGTGGAGGGCTGGACCAGACACAAGGGGTGACAAACCTAAGACAAGCAGCCCTGCGTTACAGTGGCACTCGAGGGTCACTTTCCTCACTGGGCATCTCGGTCCATCTTGTGTTGCTATAACAGAATACCTGAGACTGGGCAATTTATCATTGTTTTATTTTGTTTTTATTTTTTGTAGAGACAAGGTCTCTCTATGTTGCCCAAGTTGGTCTTGAGCTCTTGGGCTCAAGCAGTCCTCCCACCTCAAAGTGCTGAGATTACAGGCATGAGCCACCATGCGTGGCCTTTTTAAAAAATATATTTCTTATAGTAATTTACAATAAGCAGAAACGTATTTGGCTCATAGTTCTGGAGGCTGAGAAGTCGAAGATTGAGGGCCACATCTGGCGAGGGCCTTCTTGCTGCCTCATCCCATGGCGGAAGGTAGAAGGGCAAGAGAGTGTGACAGAAGGGGAAGCAGAACTCATCCTCTTATCAGGAACCCACTCCCGAGATAACAGCAACAAGCCATTCAGGAGGATAGAGCCCCCTGACCTCACCTCTTAAAGGTCTCACACTTCAGCTCTGCTGATTGAGGCTTAAGTTTCTAACACATGAATTTTGAGGGACACATTCAAACCATAGCTTTGGGTCCGTTTTTTCTCCTATCAAATTGGGATGATAATTTAGACTCTTGTGATAATTTAGACTCTTCAAGGGGTCGTTTTAGGTCTCAGGTGAACCGAAAGCTGTGAAAAGATGAGTCAACATTGGGCGTTTTTACCACTATTTTCACATAGAAGACTTGGTGGCATGTGGCCTGAGCCTGAGGCCCACCTCGGACCAGGCCGGTCTCTGTTGGACCATACTTACTGAGGGAAGAGGATCTTTGCCCTGGATTTCCTTGTGATGCCAGCAGGGTGCTGAGAAGATAGGCAGGGAGTACCTGGCAGGGACAGGGACTTCCAAGCTGCCTCTGAGGTTTTCCTTGGGTTGGTTGGCTGAGTTCCACTTTGCCTTCACTCACTGACCAAGTTCCATAACCTCTCAGAACCTCAGTGTTGTCATCTGTAAAATAAGGCTTGCTCTACCAAGCACCAAGGACTGTTGTTAAAATTACGTTAAATAATTCTATAAGTTAATGGTCCAGTCATTGGGGTCATTTTCATGTTTTTCACTTTGAAGCATAGCTGCCAGGCCATGTTCAGATGCTCTTCGTTCTCGGGTGGGAGTGGAAGCCTGGAGCCAAACCCCAGAGACTCATTGCAGTAAAGCCACTCCATCCTCATCAAGTCCACAGGGAAATCTGGCCCTAGCACAGATGTACAGGACACAGACCCTAGCTGCCTTGTGGACGGGACAAGAGTACACACAGTGCCAGGCCTGGGCTGACCTTAGCTAAGGGGGAGGGGAGCCTGCTTTGCAGGGGAGAATGAGTTGAGGGATGAAGGAGATACCTTGGGTAATCTGTGCCCACTGGGGTGGAGGCTCTGCAGTGGCAGGCTCCGGGGAGGCCCTGGACTGTCGTCATGCTGGTCCAACATCTGGTTCAGCATCTGTTTTGACTTGAAGGAGAAGGACGTTCTGAGCAGCTGAGGAGTGACACTCAGTGCCTGGCATTTTGGAGGTGCCCCGACACTATGCAGAGCTCCGTGTACAGAACAGCAGGGTCCCCAGTTCCTGGGCCAGTGGCCTCTGCTGCTTATGCCCCATGTCTCAGGGTCCGGGACGCACCACCAGCTCTAGGCTTCTCTCTCCGCGTTCATTTCCTGAGCTGTGGCAGGTGGCTTAGAGGGGTCTAGGCCATGAGAGGACGTGGAATCTTGCTTCTGCTGGGCAGGAAAGTTCAATAGGAACATCTTGGCTGTGTGACCTCTGATGCGGTGGTTTTATTGTGAGCTCTCTCTTCACCCCTCTCCAGTACTGCCTGAGGTCACACACCCTGATGGGAAAGTGGAGAAAGAAGTAAAGGGTTCTGTAGGCCCATGGTGTGGGGGGTGCAAGGGTGTGTCCCCCAGCACCTGCTTGATGGGGATCAGAGGCCCCTCCACACCTACCTTATCCCTGGGCTGGCACAGCCCCCTGCACACACCCTGAGCCCTGGCTGAGGACTTTTGGAAAACCTTAGGCTGATGTAGGCTCCTGAAGTCCATTACCAGCTCTAATGAGGAAGCCTGCCATAGATTCAGATCAGAATGATACTTGAGCATTGCTGGCTTAATTAAGCTCCAGAATCAATTTTTTCAAAAAAGGAGTTAGAAAGACTCACCCTACATGGAGAGAAAAGGTGCAGACTTTTCCCTGTCCAGTAGCCCTGCTCCCCAAACTGGCCTTCACTGTGCCTTAGGCCGTGCCTCCTGCCCAGAGAGGGGAGCTGCTGTGACTGGTCCCCCTTCTCACTCCCCAACACGAGGGCTCACTTCTAGAACCCGAGATCCAGAGGGCTAGCCACAGCCTCCTGACTCAGACTGGAGGACCGGGCCAGGCAGTGCACCAGGGTGGGCAGAGGCCCCTGCAGACCTAGAACCTGATACCAGCCCAGGAAGGGGAGGAGAAAAGCCCCAGTCCCCTGCCCAGAGGAGACAGCTGGCAAAGAAGTCAGTTTCCTGGTGGCTTGTCAGGCTCCGGAGTACCCCAGGATGTGACCCACCTGGCCGCTGGCCCCTTTCCCTCTGAAAACAGACAACCCCTAGCCCCAGCTGAAGAGGCCTACTGGTGTTCTTTAACATCTCACCTGTAAAGGAACCCAGAAGAGAAAGGGACAGGCACCCGCTGCCCCAGGAGACCCCCACCTAGGTTGGGCTCCGTATGAATCTGGGCCCTTCTCAGCAGGAGCCTCTTCCTTTGAGGCCCAGGGGGATCTGGGGTGAACACATCCCACTCTAGCACTGGGTGGGGCTGGAAGGGTTTGTGCCCCTCCCCCCAACAGGGAAGTGGAACCCAGCTGTGGCTTTGGAGCTGCCTTGGCTCCAGGAGGGCTGTGGTGATGGGAGTGGGAGGTTCTCGGCCTGGAGAGGTGCCTCCCCCTTCCCGTTCCAGGTCTGGTTGGACAGGTTGAGGCTGACACACCTGAGAGAATCTGGAGTTCCCGAGAGCTTGGAGCTGGGCCTAATGCAGGCCTTCCTGGATGGGTGTGTCCATGTTCCAGGGTGGTGAGAGGGAGGGGCCCTTCCTGTAGAGCAGGCTCCTCCCAGCAGCCCTGGTGTCCCCAAACACAGGCTCCAGGGACCAGAAGGCTGCTGCAGCTTCCAGCTGATTCCCGGCTTCCCAGCTGGAAAGGCTGTTACAGAATCCCAGGAATGTGCCTTGAGCTCAGAAAGAAAATTCCCAAAATAACTTCTATAAATACTTGAGGGCAGGGGTGGGGAGGGAGTGCTCCGCCTGGCCCTCAGCTGGCCTAGCGCCCAAGCTGCTTCCCAGGGTGGGCCCCCCTCAAAAGAAGAAGAGGCATGCACACTCCTAGACCTTTGTGCTGCCCCACCCTTGGAGATCATCATCAGGCACGGAACTTACGAGGTGGGATGGTGTGCAGTGGAATTCTGAAAAGGCAAGATTTCCCCTCATCTCCTCCCAGGCCACAGCCCCTGGCCACACACTGTGCCTTTGCAGAGGACCTGGGTCCCACAGGGAGGCTCCCTGCTGAGTGGGAGCCCAGACCCCAGCAAGGCCCTAGGCCCCTTAGGTCCTGCGCCTTCATGGCCCTAAGAGGCAGGACTTTCCAGGCTCTGCGTGGGCAGCATCCCTGGCCGGAGCTCCCCACCTGGAAGCGTGTGGGTGCCTCTGGGTTCCCTGGCTCTGCATCTGAGCTGCGTCCTGAGCTCTGTTGAGCTGCTGCCCCGTGGGGAATAACCAAGCAGGCAGGAGATTGGGGCTCTGTCCCTCTCAGCCTGGGGAGGGCCAGGATAGGGATCACATCCATGAGCCCCACAGTAACTAAGCATGATCTTGAGGCGGTTGTGTGGCCAGGAGGGACTCCGTCCTCAGGGAAGGCTTCCTGGGAGAGCAGGGTCTCGAGCACATGAGATGTGGCCACACATCCCCACTCCCTGAGATCCAGGAAGGGAGAGAAGCCTTAAGGAAGGTCCTGAGGTGGGAATTTCTGGGGACTTCCCCAGAGCCCTTCATCTCCCTGGAACCATGTCTGTGGCTGTAACCGCCCAAAGCGCCCCCTTGGAGGTATGGTGTCTAGTCACCCTAAACAACTTGGACAACACTTCTGAATCCCTGTGGGCTGCCAGCACAGCTATGGCATCTCCCAGGGCAGGGTCAGAAGCTGGGAACCTCTTAGCAGGTCTGGTCTCTCCTCTCAGCATGGGGCACCCCCTTACCGGGATGAGGAATGGGGGATTCACTTGGGACATTTAGATGGAATTGAGATGCCAGTTCTTGTTCCCACCATCTCCCTGGAGGACTGTTCTCTGGGAGGGTCGGGGTGCCAGGAAGATGTCTGCGGGCCCTTGGTGCAGCACCGGGCTCGGGGCAGAGTAGGTGAGATCTCGCATCTTCCTGGGGCTGCGCCCTGCCCAGTTGTCAGGCAGCAAACAGCGCTGAGTTGCTACCAAACATGAACCTGGCTGGTGTCAGGGGCAGGTGGCAGCAGATCCTGTTACAGGCCCTGGGCCTCTGGGCCCCAGCCTGACCCCAGCCTGGTGTCTCCTTTCAGGCTCTAAGGTCAACACCCCAGGGTAGGGGGACATGAGGCAACCCACCCCAGCCACGGTTCTCCCCCACAGAGAGCCATGCCCCCTCCCAACTTCTAGAGAGATCAGCCATGCCACCTGCTCCCCACCCAGAAGGGCCCTCTGCTCATCTTGGAGGTGACGCTGTTTGCTGTCTGTCCCCGCCTTGGTTTTTCAAATTCATCACTGCAGAATCCTCGCAAGAGCCCCATGAGGAAGGACTGTTTCATTGCTTGGTTTACAGATGAGGAAACCACGGCTCAGAGAAAGTTGGCCACTTGTCCATGGTCACCGCACTTGTCAGTGGCAGAGCTGGGATTCCACCCGGCCAGGGCTTCTGGCCACCAAGCCCTGGGCTTTTCCTCTCTACAGATACAGAAAAGGCTACTGCAAACCTCCCAAACTGAGAATGAAACACACACACACCAGCCTGCAGACACATCTGGCCTTTCCCAAACACCCACATACTTCTTGAGATCAGGGGTTTTCAAACTCATTTTTGGCAGTTGAGCCCTTTTTTCAAACAAAATCCCATGTGGAAGCGTGCTATGGAAAACTGAACGTGTGGGAGCCACTCGGCCCTGACGCTATCCAGGAGGCCTCGCCCTCTTCCTGTGTTGCTCCCTCCTGGGCAGCACTCACAGGGCTCAGACCCTCCATTTTTGGTGCTTAATTTTGGTGTCTGGCGGCCCGTTGGCTGGCCTGCCTTCCCTCCTCCCTGTGGGCCCTGTTCCATTGTGAGCTGCTGGGCCCGCAGGTCGTGTGGGCAGAACAGCTTGGCCACTACCCTTGGTCCCAGCCATCCCTGAGTCAGCACCGCTCCCATCTGGGGAGAGCGGAAGACCCTGCCTGAAGCTCCACCCCACCCGCAGCCACCCTGTCCTCCCCTGGCCTCTGCACGCATCCGCTGTGTGTGTGGTTCCTTGGTACGACTTTGCCCAGGGCTGGCAGAGGCGCTGTGAGGACAGCCTCTTTCTCCCCCGCCCCCTGGCCGCAAGATCTCCAGCCAGCGCCTCTGGAGAGGGAGAGGCTTTTCCTAGGGCTTCCTGAGCGCCATCTTTCACTCCCGCCTAACTGGCTGTGTTCCAAGCTCTCCGAGGACTTCATGAAACCAGGCGTGTGCATCTTCCCCAGCACGTCTCCATAGCAACAGAGGGCCTAACTCTGGGGAGCTTGGTGAGGAGGAAAATGTTCCAGCTAAAAATGTACATGGCCATCAGTGGGCGGGCACCAGAGAGGGGGCTGTGGGCACCGGAGAGGGGGCTCCAGGCACATAGAAGGCAGCTCCCCACCCCCACTGCAGCCCCCGCCTGTCCAGGGAGTCAGTGGTGAGCTTTACCTCCTGTCTTGGAACAAGAGAAAGGCCCCTGTGCTGTCATCTCAGGCTGCTCTCAGGGCCAAAACAGGGATCAGTGGGATATGCGAAGCAATCTTTCTGGGACCTGAGGCTGAAAGGGGGCCTTCCCCCGCTCCCTCCAGTCACTACCCTGTCCCCCTACCCACTTCCCAGCGTGGGTAGAAGAGGATGTAGAGGGGACAGAGTACCAGTTTCACTTCCCAGCCTCTTCTTTCGACAATTCCTGTTACTTCCTCTATCTCTTTGGTAACAGGGTTGTTTGAGCCAAACAGCAGGGCCAAAAGCTTCCCTGCACCTGACCCAGAACCTCCAGGCCTTTCATCTTTCAGCCAATCTAGCCCATTCACCCAGTGTGCCATTCAGCCAGCACCCCGTCTCCGGCCATCTGACTCTCCTCCCGGGGGAGCCACCACACGCACACACACATGCACACACACACACACACACACACACACTAAAGCTTTTCCTCCCTGGTGGCATTGACAAAGCCCCATAATGCGTCGTCCTCAGTCTCTCTGCGTCCCTGGGGTACAGGGCAGCTCTGGGCAGCAGGAAGGACTGAGAA
>CAUYLG010021695.1:0-26298 GCA_963573385.1 Cacajao melanocephalus | reverse complement strand
CCCCTTTCCCCCATCCCCCAACAGACCCCAGTGTGTGATGTACCCCTCTGTGTCCATGTGTTTTCATTGTTCAACTCCCACTTATGAGTGAGAATGTGCACTGTTTGGTTTTCTGTTCCTGTGTTAATTTGCTGAGAATGATGATTTCTGGCTTCATCCTTGTCCCTGCAAAGGACATGAACTCATCTTTTTTTATGGCTGCATAGTATTCCGTGGTGTATCTGTGCCACATTCTCTTTATCCAGCCTATTATTGATGGGATTTTGGATTGGTTGCAAGTCTTTGCTACTGTGAATAGTGCTAGAATAAACACACATGTGCATGTGTCTTTATAGTAGTATGATTTATAATCTTTTGGGTATATACCCAGTAATGGGATTGCTGGGTCAAATGGTATTTCTGGTTTTAGATCCTTGAGAAATGGCCACACTGTCTTCCACAATGGTTGAACTAATTTACACTCCCACCAACAATGTAAAAGCATTTCTGTTTCTCTACATCCTCTCCAGCATCTATTGTTTCCTGACTTTTGAATAATCACCATTCTAACTGGTGTTAGTTGGTATCTCATTGCGGTTTTGGTTTGCATTTCTCTAATGACCAGGGATGATGAGTTTTTTTTCATGTGTTTGTTGGCTACATCAGTCTCTTCTTTTGATAGGTATCTGTTCATACCCTTCATCCACGTTTTGATGAGGTGGTTTGTTTTTTTCTTGTAAATTCATTTAAGTTTCTTGTAGATTCTGGATGTTAGTCCTTTGTCAGATGGATAGATAGCAAAAAATTTCTCTCATTCTGTGGGTTGCCTGTTCACTCTGATGATAGTTTCTTTTGCTGTGCAGAGGCTCTTTAGTTTAATTAGATCCCATTTGTCAATTTTGGCTTTTGTTGCCATTGCTTTTGGTGTTTTAGTCATGAAGTCTTTGCCCTGGCCTATGTCCTGAATTGGTATTGACTAGGTTTTCTTCTGGGTTTTTACGGTTTTAGGTCTTCCATTTAAGTCTTTAATCTATCTTGAGTTAATTTTTGTATAAGGTGTTAGGAAGGGGTCCAGTTTCAGTTTTCTGCATATGGCTAGCCAGTTTTCTCAACACCATTTATTAAGTAGGGAATCCTATCCCCATGGCTTGTTTTTGTCAGGTTTGTCAAAGATCAGATGGTTGTAGATGTGTGGCATTATTTCTGAGGCCTCTGTTCTGTTCCATTTGTCTGAATACCTGTTTTGGTACCTATCCCATGCGGTTTTGGTTACTGTAGCCTTGTAGCATAGTTTGAAGTCAGGTAGCGTGATGCCTCCAGCTTTGTTCTTTTTTTCAGGATTGTCTTGGCTATAAAGGCTCTTTCTTGGTTCCATAGGAAATTTAAAGTAATTTTTTCTAATTCTGTGAAGAAAGTAAATGGTAGCTTGTTGCGGATAGAATTTAATCTATAAATTACTTTGGGCAGTATGGCCATTTTCATGATATTGATTCTTTCTATCCATGAGCATAAATTTTTTTTCCACTTGTTTTTGTCCTTTCTTATTTCCTTGATCAGTGATTTATAGTTCTCATTGAAGATGTCCTTTATTGTTGTACTGGTCCTTTAAGCATTTCTTGTAAGTCCAGTCTAGTTGTGAGTAATTCCTTCAGTTTGTTTGTCTGGGAAGGCTTTTATTTCTCTTTTATTTTTGAAGAATTGTGTATTAGTCCATTTTCACATTGCTGATAAAGACATACTCTAGAATGAGTAATTTATAAAGAAAAGGAGGTTTAATGGGTTCACAGTTCCATGTGGCTAGGGAGGCCTCACAATCATGGCAGAAATAAAAAGTCATGTCTTACGTAGTGGCAGACAAGAAATGATAAGGTGAAAATGTACATTTGGGGGAATAAATCTTATTGCACACAAGCATCTAAGACAGGTTAATGTTGTTAAGCATAGAAATGTTCAGCCTATCAAAATATTAGGAAAAGAAAAGAGAGCCAATTCAAATGACCTATTCTAAGAAACCATGTATTTATATATTGGAATATGGAAAAACAATAAATTATAGCCCTGTACATCAAAATACATAAAGGTCATAGAGAAGTGCAAAATGTAGGTCATATAGTTCAACCATTGTGGAAGACAATGTAGTGATTCCTCAATGCTCTAGAAATATAAATACCATTTGACCTGGCAATCCCATTATTGGGTATATATGCAAAGGACTATAACACATTCTATTATAAAAACACATGCACATGTATGTTTATTGTGGCCCCTTTTACAATAGCAAAGACTTGAAACCAATACAAATACCCATCAAAGATAGACTGGATAAGGAAAAGGTAGCATATATAAACCATGGAATACTATGCAGCCATGAAAAAGGATGAGTTCCTGTCCTTTGCAAGGACATGAATGAAGCTGGAAACCATCATTCTCAGTGGACTGACAAGAACAGAAAACCAAGCATCACATGTTCTCACTCATAAGTGGGTGTTGAATGATGAGAACACATGGGCACAGGGAGGGGAACATCACTCACTGGGGCCTGTTGGTGGGGGGCGAGAAGAGGGACAGCAGCGGGTGGGAGTATTGGGGAGGGATAACATTAGGAGAAATACCTAATGTAGATGATGGGGGGACGGATGCAGACAACCACAAAGGAACGTGTATACCTATGTAACAAACCTGCCTGTTCTGCCCATGTACCCCAAAACTTAAAGTATAATTTAAAAAAAGAATACAAAATATTGTTTTATTTATGTAAATTGCCAAACTATGAAAACTAACCAAATTGTGTGTGGGGGAGGGGGGTATGTGGGTATGTATGTAATGTGCTGAAACTATGGAAAAAGATGGAAATAAAAAATAGAAAATACAGCTTTAAGAATTTTTAGTGTGACAGAAAGATGAAGATGTGAGTTAAGAGAAAAAGGAATGTTTGGCAAATTCATCAAAATTGTATTTTTTGTAATTAATAGGAGATATAATAATGTTTTTAAATTTTAACAGCACTGCGCTTACATTAGTGTTTGCTTTTAAGCCTACATATAGAATATATTTGTCCTATTTTGATGTGTGGCACTTTATATTAGAAATAAAGAACATTTGTTAAAATATTAATTATTTGGTAAATTTTATGATGTGTATTCATATTCTTCAGCCAAACTCTTTTCTGTTCAAATCTGGATGGCATACTTGCACCAGTGAGATTCAAACAATCTGTGCAACCAACGACCAAACGTATTGTAATATGTGTATTTTCTGCAGTGAGGAGAAGTAAGAACATTATTGTAAATATGTATTCTTCCAAAAGAATGAAAAAATTGTTGCATAAAGATAGGGAAATTCATGGTGCTGATACTCTTGACACAGCATGTAGACAAAATAACTGCAACTATAAAAGATGTATGGCAAACACTTGTACCTTTACCTAAAATTCTCATTTCTGAAAAAAAGTTTTGCATCAGAACTCTTTATATAATCATGCTGGATATTCTTCATTTTTCAAACAATTTAAGTTAATTAATTTCATTATAATTTACTCATTGCTGACTAAAGATCAATATGATGAAATTCAGAAGCACTGAGCCTGTACATTAAATCTCTATGATGCCATTAGAATCAAGCTTACAGATCTCCCGTGACAGAAAGGGTAATTGAGTCAGAACCCATAGCTAAACTGAAATCTATCAATGTGCTCATTCATGTTAGGAAGGAATTTCTTTGATGGTCTCCTGAACTCCGAAGACAGCCTTCCAAATCTTCCTCAGACTACGGGACATCTAGGACACTTACACCAATGTCTCTTTCCTTTCTCATTCACTCTGAAGGAGTTTTTGAAAGTTTTTCAGGCTTCCTGCCTCCCTTTCCATTTTACTCTAAGGTATTTCCTCTCATAAAATATTTCCACTTTTGGTGTTTTAGTCATGAAGTCCTTGCCTATGCTATGTCCTGAATGGCATTGCCTAGGTTTTCTTCTAAGGTTTTTATGGTGTTTGGTCTTGTGTTTAAGTTTTTAATCCATCTGGAATTAATTTTTGTATAAGGTGTAAGAAAGGAGACTAGTTTCAGCTTTCTACACATGGCTAGCCAGCTTTCCCACCACCAAAAGCAAGAGCAACAAAAGCCAAAATAGACAAATGGGATCTAATTAAACTTAAGAGCTTCTGCACAGCAAACAAAACAATCATTAGAGCAAACCAGCAACCGACAGAATTGGAAACAATTTTTACAATCTACCCATCTGACAAAGGGCTAATAACCAGAATCTACAAAGAACAAGAAAAAAAACAACTCCATCAAAAAGTGGGCAAAGGATATGAACAGACACTTCTCAAAAGAAGACATTTATGCAGCCAACAAACATATGAAAAATTGCTCATCATCACTGATCATTAGAGAAATGCAAATCAAAACCACATTGAGATACCATCTCATGACAGGTAGAATGGCGATTATTAAAATATCTGGAGACATCAGATGCTGGAGATGATATGGAGAAATAGGAACGCTTTTACACTGTTGGTGGGAGTGTAAATTGGTTCACCATCGAGGAACACAGTGTGGCGATTCCTAGAGGATCTAGAACTAGAAATACCATTTGACCCAGCAATCCCATTACTGGGTATATACCCAAAGGATTACAAATCATTCTATTATAAAGACACATGCACACATATGTTTATTGCAGCACTGTTCACAATAGCAAAGACTTGAAACCAACCCAAATGCCCATCAGTGATAGACTGGATAAAGAAAATGTGGCACATATGCACCATGGAATACTATGAAGCCATAAAAAATAATGAGTTCATGCCCTTTGCAGGGACATGGATGAAGCTAGAAACCACCATTCTCAGGAAAATAACACAAGAACAGAAAACCAAACACCACATATTCTCATGCACAAGTGGGAGGTGAACAATAAGAACACAGGGACACAGGGAGGGGAACACCACACACAGGGGCCTGTCAGGGGGTGGTGGGGGGCGCTGGGGTGGGACAGCATTAGGAGAATTACCTCATGTAGATGACAAGGTGATGGATGCAGCAAACCACCATGGCACATGTATACCTATGTAACAAACCTGCACATTCTGCACAGGTACCTCAGAACTTAAAGTATAATTTTTAAAAAGTTCATCAGTAGAGGAATGCTTAAATTACAATGGCTTCACACTATATGTAAGTAAAAGAATGAAGCAGATGTTTGTGTCCAGATGGAATATCTCCAAGTTAAAAAATTTTTAAACAAAATATAGAATGATAAAAAAAAATTCAAACGGTGAGCAAAGGATACAAATTAAAATGTTATAAAAGCCTGAATAGCTGTTAATTGATAAAATATGCTGATATTTGTATTTAGTCTTTCAGGGAAAGAATTCATGAAAAAAATCTGTGGTTTGTTAATACAGTGGAATACTATATGGCAGTTTAAATAGATGAACATATATTTACACAAACCTTAAAACATATTCCTGAGTGAAAAAAATAAGTTGCAAAAGAACACTTTCAGGGAGACGTCAAAAATATACATTTTAAAATCATATTGTAAGTTTTCATGCATTTATAAGTTTCAAAAAAATTCAAAAATGGCTGGGAAAAGTTCACATCAATTTCTCAAAAATGTCTTCCTCTGAGGGTGAAACTGTAGATGTATCCATCGAGGCTGTTTGTATAAAATGTGTGTGTATGTGTTTGTGTGAGTCTGTGTGTGTGAAGGCGAGGGGGGCAGAAAGAGAAAAGAGAGAGTTGAACTAAATACGGCAAATGTTAACAACTATTTAAACATGGTGTTGCATATATTTTCTGTGTTTTAATTTTTTTTGTAATTTTTAAACAATTTATTTAGAGAATTATAGCATTTCATAAATGTTTTAAACAATGTCAAAATTATTAGAGCACTCATTTATTCTATTCAATAGCTCCATAAAAGGGCAACATTCTTATGCGCTTCTGAAAAATAAACTTTATTCCTATTTTATTTATCGCCCTTGTTTAAAGATTGAGGTAAGCCTGGCACAGTGGTGAGTGCCTGTAATCCCACCTTCCCAGAAGCCTAAGACAGGGGAGTCCTGCACCCCAGGTGTTCAAGACCAGCCTGAGCAATAGAGGGACATTTGGTCTCAAAAAAAGAAAAAGAAATAGATTGGAGTAAAACACTGAGCTTTAATATCATTAGGAATTAAATTCATATCATTAAGAATTTCTAGCCAGGCATGGATGCTTACACCTATAAGCATTTTGGGAGACCAAGGCAGGAAGATTACTTGAGGCCAGGAGTTCAAGACCTGCCTAAGAAAGAGGGAAACTCTGTTTCAAAAATAATAATAATAATTTCCTAGGAAGGAAAGGGGCTATAGTTTGAAACTAAAACTCTATCAATTCTGATCTGTGTCTTCAATGTTCCTCTATTGAATTATGGGGCATCGAATATTTTTTTCTGCAAATATTAGACTAATATTCTAAGAATATTTCTTCCTTTTGCCTGAGGAGGCAGAGCCTTACGTAAATCAATGAGATTAGTACTGGAAACTAAGGGAAGTCAAAATTTTAATTGTATGCCCCAGTCTAGTTGCCCCCACTGATGCCCGCAATTTCTAAGAAGTTGTCAAAGCTGCACCCAGGAAATGATATTCAGAAAAGTCTTCATGTTTCCTCCACTTCTTGCAGGATGCCATGAATTATTTAATTTTCTAGAATTCCTTAAGCTTCTTTCTACCAAAAAAAAAAAAGTTTTCCCTCTACTTTGACAGTCATATCACTTTTTTTTCTTCCGGTGTCTTCATGAAACTCTTGATGTGAAAACCTCGCCTTCCTAGACAACTGCTATTCGAAATGAAAAGCTGCATGGGTCTTGTCAGCCTCCATCTCACACTATTTAATTTTCACTCTGGAGTTCACAAAATGGCCATTTCTATAATGCATTTCATGTTTCCGGATAGAGAAGATTGCTAGCACAGTAAATATCCATCTAAGCCTCTTTCTCATCAACAAAACATGTCGTTTGTAGTACCTACACATCAACAGAACTTCCTCAAGCCTGCCACTATTGCTTTTTCATAATTATATTTTATAATCCTCCTTTACACACGAGAGCTCAATTCACTTCCTCCTACAATGCATTAGCATCCTCTTCAAATCCATTAGTGGTATCACAAGCTCCACAGCATCGTTCCCTCTTCAAAATATTTTATTATTAAGTTACTGTACTGCGAGCTGGGAGTCTATGAATATTTAAGCAAAGCATCGTATGTTTATGTACACTCTGCCAAGACAAAAAAAAAAAACAACCTATTCACCCTAATATTTTGGCAATGGTTTAAAAGCTGCCATGTACCTTAAAATAAATGTTTGCTGAAGTTGCAAATGATTGTTAAATATAAGTAAATAATTTATTTTTAGAAATTCTTGATAACGTAATTCTTACGTGTTCTTCAGTCTGCAAATAAAGTGTCAACGCTGGCTAGCAGGAGGGATTGGAACAGGCAAACTGGCTCTACTATTCCAAGAAACCTGGACAGTTCTTAGCACTGAAAACCCATTTCAGTTTTGCTGGCTCTAGTTCACTTTTTAGCATTTGAAACTTATTAGCTCTACATATTGTTGGTTATGTTACCATAACCAACATTATTGTTTATAATTCTCTAAGCTATATCACTCTCTTGGGTTAATTTGGTACATGGATAGCCACTAAGATCCATTAACTTCACCCAAAATAATTACATGATTTGACGCACTGCATAGTTGAGCTGCAAAGACACGAAAAGGAGAAAGAGACTGCAGAAGGAACACACATGTCCATCAACAGAGGAACAAAAATGCATAAACAAATATGACATAGACAGACTCTGGAATATTTTTTGGCAATAAAAATAAACGAAGTACTGTACATGCTACAACATGGATAAAACTTGAAAACATTACGCTAAGGAAAGAAAGTCATGCATATACACACACACTAGAGAGAGAGAGAGAGACAGAGAGACAGAACATGAATTATCCAATGCATTCACAGGAAATGTCCAGAACAGGCAAATCTATTAGTGGTTATTTAAGGCTATGGGTCTGAGAGTTGGGGATAAGGGACAAGAGGGCAATAGCTAAAGGGCAGAGGGTTTCTCTTGGCAGTGATGAAAACATTCTAAAATTGACTATGGGGGTGGTTGTACATGTCTGTAAATACACCGAAAACCATGGAATTATCCAGTCTCCATGGGTAAACTGTATTATGCATAAATCACATCTCAATAAATCTTTTTTTAGAAAATGAATTTAGTGATCAACTTCATTTTCTAAACAAAAAAAGGCACTAATTAATTGATTAGTTACACCATCTTGGACCCTTGCCATCAGGTTCTCAAGGTGTGTGTGGAAAGGGAGGTGGGATTGGAGGGGTATTGATGTGTGGGATGGTAAGCAAGGGATGACCTAGAGCAGAATCACCGTGCAGTTTATCTAACTAGATTCACGTCTTCTCCCTACAGATGGAGTGCAGTTCCCCACCCCTTTGTCAGAACTATTGCTCCATGTGGAAGCTATTCATGGTGATGGGTCATCTATCTAAAAAAGTGGTTGAAAATGTCTGTCTTAGTGATGGTATCAATAAGGTGCTAACAGCAATAAACAAATGCAGTGATCAATATCAGAGATCTGTTTAAGGAAACATAGCTACCAGACTATCATTTAGAAAAGACAATCGGCAACCTCTTTCTCTTTAGCAATGTTTGACCTTATTCCATACAGGTTAATGCTCACAATAAGACAGTGGGGAGTCGGGGGAATTTTTTTAAGCCAAATTAAGTTGGCAATATTTACGTCAAGCCAGATCAGCAGTAAAAGTTTCTGAAGGAAAACTGGTGTGGAGAGATGAAATCATTGCTTCTCCAGAGAGGATCTGACCTTAGAATCAGAGATCATCCCAAGCTGATGTTCTTTCTCTCACTTGTCCCAAATTGAATGCACAGAAAACAGACATTTGTCTCAGCAGCACCTGCTAATGCTGCTAACTCAGGCTATATAACACTGCAGTCACTTCTTGCTCGACTTTTCCAGTGGAAGTCAGCCAGCAGATCCCCATGCCTGTTACATTTCTGAGGTAGGAGTTGGATTGTCCCCTGGGTCTTCTCACTTTGAGGAACATGCATCAACCCTCAGGATTATCTCAGTGAGTCCATTCTTAGTACGTTGAGGAATTGAACTCAATTATCTCTCTTATTGTGATGAGGTGGGAAAGAAGAGCGCAAAGAACCCATGCAGGTCTCCCTAAAAATTCTCTCTATATACATGTTCTGCTTTCTGGACCCTTTTATAACCTTTATTTTTAGGGAGGGAGGTATTAGTTATCTGCATGGTTTTTGCCACCTACTTTTAAAATCTTAATTTAGCGCTGCTTCATTTTGGAGACATAAAATGGCATCTGAAACATCTACTTTACGTATATGTTTATATATAATATAAAGGTATCTTCATGCTTATTTCTGTTTCCTCTATAGAACTATTTGTTCACTGATGGCATGAATCAAGTCTGTTGTATTCACCATACTAGGTGAATAACTACATAATAGGCATTCCTACAATATTGATTGAATGAATGCATAAACATGTATTTTTTACTTATTCATTCAAATACATAGAGATAGCTCAGAAAGACACACTACCCAGCTCTAACCATGAAGCCATATGGTCCCAAAAGCAATTATCATTTTTTTCTCCAAAAAAGTATTTTTTAAATTTTTGAGTCTTTCCTGTAAATCCATCAGTTAAGTAACAAAGATTATATCCAGAGTTCTACACAGTTCTGCCAAAATGCCAATCATGCCATGACACAAACAGGCACTTTTTAAAATAAAGCAATTTACAATACAATTGTATACTAAGTGCCATGAATTCTCAGCTGTACAAAAATATCTGGCCTCTCTGTTAATGAAATGAAGGAAAATATAATTGACAGTTATCTTATGAGATTTCATTGTAATGCACATGATGTTATAATAAATCTGGTTACTGGAAATTCTGTGGTACACTGTTTAAAGGATATTAATTGATTGCCTTGGAGTCAGTTTATTTTGAAATTCCTATTGGCGAGCTTTGATATGAATGTACTATACATATGAAGTAGATTACAACAGGTCTTTTCCAAGCCCAATGCACATGATCAGTGAAATAGGAGCTTTATAAAAACCTCTGTTACCATCTATGGCCAATTTGTAACAGATGTGGCAATAAAAATTCCAATGTCAAACTAATAAAAAGATTCTCCATATCGGCCTTTCCATGGTACGTTTTCTGAATTAGTAATTTTAGATCAAATAAAGGAAAACTCCTAACTCTCTGCAAAATAGAACCACCCAAAAATTTTAAAAATAAAATAAAACTAGTTTTTTATATGAAATAATTTGACAATGTGTCATGAGTGAGAATTTGTTTAACTTTTAAAATGTAGGGGCTTTGGCCCGGGTGCGGTGGTTCACACCTGTAATCCCAGCACTTTGGAAGGCCTAAGGAGGTAGATCATGGGGTCAGGAGATTGAGACCATCCTGGCTAACACGGTGAAACCCCGTCTCTAGTAAAAATGCAAAAAATTAGCCGGGCATGGTGGTGCACGCCTATAGTTCCAGCTACTTAGGAGGCTGAGGCAGGAGAATAGCTTAAACCCTGAAGGCAGAGGTTGCAGTGAGCTGAGATTGTGCCACTACACTACAGCCTGGGCGACAGAGCAAGACTCTGTCTCAAAAAAAAAGGAAATAAAAAAAAATGTAGGGGCTTTGTTCGTTTGATTTTAAGAAAACAAATGTGAGGGCATTGTTTTTTCCACTGTTGGTGTTTTTACAGCAACACCCTAACAAGATTCATTAACATAAAAGTTGGGTGGAGGTTTTACAGCATGCTTCAGAGAAAATCTTCAAAATGTGTGAACATCAAGTTGGGAAAGTATATTTGTGATTGTTTGTAATCTAAAGTACTCAGAATATCAGAACACCTATACTTGAGTAAAAATTTCGCTCAAACATACAAACTTAATTTGAGTAACATATAGAAAATACGTGGATGTTTTAATAAACTTATCTTTATTCTTCCAGTCATGTCTTTGACAGTGTGTAGACACAATTTGGGTTCTGAAACCAGGCATTGGCAGAAGCACAGAGCAGGGGCTGAAGAGATATAAGAAAGGATCATCCAGATGTAACATGATAGGGATGAGCAACGGGGCAGAGTCTCCCAGGGGTCTCTGCAGAAGGATGGGATGCTCGAATGCTCTTCAAGGTTCCATCTTTTGCTGCTCACCTTCCTCACTCTGTACCCTTTCCTGGTTGAATGCATCCACTCCCTGGCATAGCAGAGACTCAGAGTGGCCTCCAAATATTCACTGTTCTCCCATATTTTCTTTGTACACCGGTCTGTAATTTTTCATTAAAATTAGCTAAAAGATGTTGCACCCTTCAAGTGTATGACTGAGCTTAACAGTGTTTAGCCATGGTTTTATTAAGTAAATGCTTGAGTCTTCAATATTCAATGCAACTTATTTTCCACTGATGTTTGCAAATACATTATCATCAATTCTTACGTATTTCACATCAACCAACTTGAAGTGCAGAAGACTTGCACTCAAGTAACTCTTCTGAGGTGACAAAGAAGCCTATGACTTGAGTCCAAGTCTCTAACCAACAATGACTGTATCAACACTGGTGAACTCATATGAGGGAACTCAAGGTTGGAAGGCACAGGCCCTTTCCTGATCCTGCCAAAAGCATCATAGCATGACCTATGGCAAGGGCAGTAATAACAACCAGAACCTACTGCAATTGCAATGAGTACATAACCAAGATGAATGCAAACACCTACCAGGATAACCTACTGGGGTTTCTTTACTTTTTCTAAATCATGCTGTGGATCCCTCAAATGGGACCTTTCGACTGCAGCTTTCTAGTCGGTTTCCTTCTTGGTTCTATGGCCCACAAACAGGAGTTTGCCTCTTCATTTGAAAGCCATATTCCTGCCTTCTGGAATATTGGATAACCTGAATTTGATTTTGACATGGCCAGCACATCAGCAGAAGCCCTCATGCTGAGAACAAACTGGGAGAAGACATTGTTGGCATAATATGCGACAGTAGCTAATGCAGTTACCAAAAAAGAGAAACCTTTTCTAGCCTTGCTGCTCTCCTTTGAAGACTTTGTACTATCTACAACTTCAGTGAGATGCTAACCAGAGAAGGCCAGCACTTTGATGTCCATAAGGGAACAAGGAACAGAAGCAGTGACATCGAGGCCCACGTCCTAGCCACTCAGCAGCTCCCGGCACAGAAAGGGCTGCTTCATATCCAACACAGGCAGCTCCGGAGCAGCAGGCACCACAGCCCGCACCAGGGGCTGCAGTGCATCTGCCACCTCACGGTGCGTGGCCAACAGGATGGACGCTAATCTACATTTGTAACAGAACTCCAACTAGCTGGGCACATATCTGTCCAGTTAAATTACTACATTACCCAGAATCCTGTGGCTTGACTCTGTTCTAGCCAATGAGAAATAGGCAAAAGTGTGGTGCTTCCAAAAGGTTTGTTTTGAAAGGAAGGTCACTTTTCTTCTCCAAATTGCAACCCATAACAACAAACAAAGATATGAATGTTAGAACTTTGGCAGCAGATTTTGACCTAAAGGTAGCTAAGAAGTGAGCTAGAAAGAGACAACATTGTTGTAGAGTTATTATTCTCTCTTTGAATTATATATCTCCAAAAGTCTTTTAGGTGAGACAGAAATGCATTTTTTGTCTTCATTAAACACTGTTACATGCAGTATATGTAATAAAATTGAATCCTAACTCATAAGCACGGCTTTAGGAGGCAACCCCAAAATCAATACACCAAACCCCGCTTTCTCCCCAAAGATTATGACCTAAATATCCAGACTACCTTCTGGATAGCTTTATCTGAATATATCAACACTCTCCCCACCCCCACTCCACACACACACAAAACCTAGCAATAATAAAACACAACTCGAATTTCCTCCAAAATATGCTCTTTATGCTGTATTTTCTAGCTCAGTTTGAAGAAATACTCAATCATTTATTTGCTGAGTGATATAACTGGGCAATCGTTTTTCTTCCTATTCCTTCATCATCTGCCAATAACCAGCATTCCTCCGGCAAGATGTCTAGGATCTCCCTACCAGCAGTTATCACATATTGCTCTCCATCCCATTGTCACCATTCTGGTTTTGACTCCTATCAAGCCTTGCCTGAATTGTAATAACAGCCTCTTAACTGGTGTGCCTGCCTCTAGTTTCAACTCTATTAACTGCCTCCTACAATCCTACATGAAAATCTAATAGCATCATTTTCTGGATTAAAATCTTTTCATGGCTCCCATTAAGGATGGGAAAAGTCAGTTTCCTTGACATGGTATTCGGGGCCCTGAAGGATCTAGCCAGCACTGAGTCCCCTAAAGCAAATCCTAATATAGCTCTCTTTCCTGTCTCCTCCCATTGCCCACTAAAGCAATACTCAGACTCTGGAAAGCCAGGTTTTTCCAGTCCCTAGTAGCTTTGTCACAACATTCCCTTCATCTGGAATGAGTTTTCCCCTACTTACATGTCCAGATAATTCACCAAAATATCCAGCTCAGGTAACAACATTGCTGTGAAGCAATGTGAATCACTGATGTTGCCTAATAAAATTCATATATACTTTTAAAGTTGTACCTTGAAAGTTGCATGCCAATTGTTGATTTGCACACTTGACTCCCATGATAAACTTCCTGAAGTTGTAAAATGAGGAGTATATCTTTTCATCTTGGTAGTCCCACCTGAAAAATAATAGGTATTTATTACAATGGTAATAGCAATAATAGCCAACTCTAATTGAGAATATCCTATACACTAACACTGTTATAAGTACTTTATTTGTATCCCAATTAATTACCAATGAGCAAGCACTATTACTATTTTACATGTAAAAACAAACAAAGGTACAAACACATAAAGCAACGTACACAGCTAGAGGGTCAGGCTTTGGATCTAGGAAGCCAGCTTCATATCTGTGCATTTACCCTTGGAATGGCTACATTAGAATGTTCCCAAATAAGCATCTTTGCTTTCTTCTCATCTTTCTCAAGTTGTCCAAGGCCTTATGAGGTTCAAAAACAGATGCTAAATTGATGAGTACAGAGTGGAGGTCAAAAAAATGTATTCATATCCGCTGGAAAAAAAAAATGGACTGCCCAACACAGAGCGTTCCAAACATAGAAGATGATCAGAACTCCCTAGGGAACTTTGCAAAATACATATTTCCAGCCCCAACCAAGATCTAGTAAATTAGTATCTCAGAAGTTAAAGGAAAATTGGTTTAAAGTAGATAACAAAATTTCTGGGAATTTTAAGCAATATGTTGCTATTTAGACTCAAGTCCAGAAATACATTTACTTACCATGTCTCCAAAATTCCCCAAACCTGTAAGTCTAATCTATTAAGATGTGAACTTAGCTACCTTGGCATTGCTCATTCTCAGTGAACCCATGCTGGCTCCTCGTGACCTTTCCCCTACAAATTGTCCCTTTCATAACCTACTAAGAGGCTTGCTGGGTTATCAGTGTGCAGTTGTGTAGCTTTAAAACATATTTTATCTCCTTTATGATAACTGAGGAAACATTTTCCATTCAACAGTATTTCCTTTCTCCATATATTGTCAAAATATTTCTGGCAATAATTCTACAAGTCACTTCTGTATCTTAGGGTGTACAGATCTAAATCCAGTGTATGGAACTCATTTCAAAGAACTGGGCATGTTCTTCCTCTTAGCCATGTTGTCCTGTCCTTTCAAAATGATAGAGAATTTAATAACATTATTCTTTAAAATATCATCTCATGTTCATATGACTCCATGTTAATTTAAAACATGTTTTTGGTATTAACTATTTTATTCATATTTTATTTTAAATACATTTCTTCACGGCAGTTTACTGAAGAACTAGCAATTCAGACAAAAGCACTATCAGGAGGGAAGGACTGCATATATCACATGAGATGTGAAGAGATATAGGCTACAACTTAAACGCTTGACTTCCTTTAGCCTGTATGATACAAGTTTAATTGCATTTTGTTAGCTTTTAAAAAAAAAACTGTTTCACGAACAAAGTGAGATTAGCGTCAGAATTAGAACACGGATCTCTTGATTCTTAAACTGACACCCTTCTCCCCTTATCACCTAAGTGGTTTTCAATGCTGCATAATGCATACATAACACAAGTTTGAGCATTTTGTAAGTTAGGAAGATTGTGTCTGACAACCAAGGTTCAAAGGCAGAAAATATCCTTTACAAATAGAATGACTCTGGACAGGTCCCTATTCTCCCTAAAACCTAGTTCCTCATCTTAAAGTTGTCCACATCTCATATTCTCACTATTTGTGTTGAATCAAACGAGTTAACTCATTTAGGGCTTAACACAGTGCCTGGGGATATTATTATTAGTCAGATGATACCCCTTAACATGAATAATAGAATGGTAAGGACAGAAATAATTCTTGGCATAATTGTCTGGCCTAGAACAATAGAACTTGCTCTGTTTTCTAAAATCTTCCTTCTCATCTTTCTCAAATTTAATTGCTATATTTATTTTCATTTACTTCTTTTAAACTATGGAGTGTATTTTATGAATTTCCATGTCATTCCTGTGCAAGGACCATGCTAATCTTCTCTGTATCCAATTTTAGTATACGTGCTGCCAATGCCAGCACTAATTGACATATTTAAATATGTCTATTTTTTATATCTCACAGAATTTTATGAAACAGTATTAGTATTTGGCATTTTGAACTAATCAAAAGCAGGATGCTTAAGAATTTAACTCAAATTGACATTAACATTGCCACTTTCATAGGGGTAGTGTAAAAAGTTACGATGTTACTAAAGACTCAGCTGGATTCCCGTCAGTGCTAATAATACTTGAACCTCAGCAGTTATTAGTGCAATTTAAAAATGCTTTTAACATTTCCTCACAAACCACACCTCCTCCTAAGTAATTCCTCTTGATCATTCCAAAGCATGTCTTTAACTTGCTGACTTCCTCGGCACATCACACTGAACAGAACAAACAAGGAGAGAACTTTGACCCCTCTCTCAGGCACATATCATCAGAATGCAGAGCTTCCATGTTCTCTAAAGAGGAACAAGGGATTTACTTATAAGAGATAATTCTCAAGTCCTTTGATATGAGACAGGGCATTGGGTCTCCAGTTACTACAGAGCAAATGAAGCTTTATTTTATTTCATTCTTATTAAATCCATCACTTAATGTTTTAAAGTAAATAGAGTGGGTGCTATATAATATGGTTGCATTGGGGTGACAGCAAATGAACGGTGTCCCATACAAATACTGGTGGAGTCATCACTTTTTTAAAAATTAAAAATCAAGACTTGAAACAGTGTAGTACTGAATTTTTGTAATTAACTGTGATAAAAGTCTAACAATCATACATTTCTCTGCAGTAAATTTTAATCTCCCCCAAAAATTTCATATCCTGTCCATTGTGACAGATCAGAGGAAAAATTCGAGGGTTTATATAACACATTACATATAAAAGTTATCTATCCTCAAATAAAACTACTTTTTGATTGAAAAGAATTTAACAATAACCCTTCAAATATGATCAATCATTAAATCCATCAAAGACAGAGTACAAGACAAAATTTTTATCACTACCTAGTAAAATCTGTCTAAAGAAACTCGAGTGAAAAGAAGGCATGATTAAAGTATTTCAGTTTTCTTTGGGGTATGTAAATGTAGGTCAGTATGTTTCAGTGGTCAAAAAGAGGTTAATGCCAGCTCTAGACTTATTCAAAAGGTCCATTGGAGATTATAATAATTTTGATGGCATGGTAATAATTTCCGGACATTCCCCCACCTCACCATTTTACCAAGCCTTGAGAAAGCCTTCTGATTCTTCCCATATATGCCACTTTTACAAAGGAGCAGAGCCTTTGAAAGAAAAACATTTTTGGCTCAGTTAATGCTAGTGTATTCTTCCAGCCCAGTATTCAGTGTTCAGGACTGGACAGGCAATTACATGCAAATTTGTTGGGAGCTAGGAGGTTCATTTACTACATTCAACCCCATAGAGGAAGATCAATAGAAGTGCAAAACTTAATCCTAGATGAAAGCACCATGTTCAGGTAATGGTTATAGAGTTAAGGCCCTCAGAAGAATGTTAGGAATCAAAAGGGCATGCTAGAGAAAGGCATTATGCATCGTGCTTTTTTGAACCATATGGGAAAGACAACAGACAAAGTGAACCAAAGAGTTGGAACACAAGAAGGTAGACATGCAGTTCAACACAAATTGTTAGGGTTTTTGAAAAGATATGAATGAGGATTGGACCAATTAAAAATGGCTGCCTCAAAAACCTTTTGTTGGCTATTTAAAGAATAGTGGGGTGCAAACAATTGCTCCAACGTAAACCATGCAAGCCATGCTTGCATTTAACTCTGAACTAAAAGGGGAACTCTTTACGGCTAGTTTTCCTGTCTCTTACTTTTTGTGTGGGTTTTCCTGATGTCTTCCCTGCCCAAAGCCACATACTCTGTTGACATTTAATAAGAGTATTGAGCATGTCATAACAAATATCTAGAAGAATATATATGTTAAGAATTATCTTCGATTTCATGGAAGACAGACAATGGAAAAGAACAGGGTGGGAACTAGTTTGTGTTATAGAAGCTGGTGACAGTGTTCTGATTGGTTGTTAAGTAATTTGAATATCACCACAGAATATGAATGGGTATGTAGCCTGTATTACCAGGGGAAAATAAAAGTCCCTAAAGCATATAATTAGTCTTCATCAATACCAACTATCAATGTCTTCAGAAGGAATTGTGGGGATACTCGACCTGGTGTCCAGTGGATTATCAGAGGATCCTTGAATGATTTCCAAAGTTCTCATGCACCAACTAAAATTGCACGCAAATTTTTATGTATGTTTTTCCATTTACTGTTCCCATTTACTGAAGAAACAAGTCTTTAAGAAGATTTTAGACATTTTTTTGAAACAGAAAAAAATCCAGCGTCTCTTATGAATAAGAAAATTGGCCACCAATTTCTCTCTAGATTAATTTAGGTCCCCTAAGAAGATGTCAAAGACAAGATTAAATATGCAAGGACTTTATTAGGGGAAATGTCTGTGAGAAGAAAATGGGGGAAAAGTCGCAAAGACAAAAAGACTCATTAGACCAAGATGCAAGTCTGATCCTGAGAGAAGAGAGGAAAGAAAGCACCCCCAGGCCATCATGTGGCAGAGATGACCAAGGCATATTTCTTCCTGTGAGATAGGGAACTCCACTGATCACTAACTTTGGTTCAGGAATTCTCCTAAAACCTTCCATAGACCACAAACGAGTTCCCACCCTGTTCTTCTCCATCCTTCTTAGGGGACAAGTGCACCAACATGGTGAAACCCCATCTCTACTAAAAAAAAAAAAAATACAAAAGTTAGCTTGGCGTGGTGGCAGTCGCCTGTAGTCCCAGCTACTCGGGAGGCTGAGGCAGGAGAATCCCTTGAACCAAGGAGGCAGAGGTTGTAGTAAGCCAAGATTGCACCACTGCACTCCAGCCTGGGTGCCAGAGCAAGACACCAGCTCAAAAAAAAAAAAAAAGAATATGATGAAACACAAACTATTAACTGTACAATCCCAGATTGAATGTTTTAAATTGAATGAGAGAGGCAGGCAGGAAAGAGCATGACCAAAAGATAAAATTGTATAAGAAAACCTCAGCAGTCACAACCTAGAAACACAACGTATATGACTCAACATGATTACTTTGGTGAATTACAATGTCATTTCAGAAATCTACTCTCATAGTACTTTGATAATGATACATATAAGTGATACATCAAGAAAAAAAAAGTATTCTGGCAGGCTTCAGCTTAGTAACATTGACCCAATTCTGATTTTGAAGTTTAAACTAGCATGCTTAATCTATGTTACTTAATGGAACCTAATCAAAGACAGTTATTTCCATGAGACAATTGTCTAAAATCCTGGCTTAATTCTCTGTGTTGAAACTTAAAGAAGGGAGAGAAAGCAACTTTAAGAACAACAAAAATATAATTTAAAAACATAAATAACAAACTAGAAAAGCATTTACAGTATACATTGCTAATACTTAAATTATCAAACACTTTCACAAATCAATAATAAAATGATAAAATACAAATTTAAAAATTGGCAAAAGTAACAAATAGAAAATGTGCAGAAGAAATAAACACAGATCATATATGAAAAAAATCAACTTCACTTATAACGAATAAAATGCAAGTTAAGGGCTGGGCGCGGTGGCTCACACCTGTAATCCTAGCACTTTGGGATCCGGGCAGATCACAAAGTCAGGAGTTCGAGAGCAGCCTGGCCAACATGGTGAAACCCCATCTCTACTAAAAATACAAAAAATTAGCCAGGTGTGGTGGCAGGCACCTGTAATCCCAGTTACTCGGGAGGCTCAGGCAGGAGAATCACTGGAACCCAGGAGGTGGAGGTTGCAGTGTGCCGAGATCACACCACTGCACTCCAGCCCCAGGCAACAGAGTGAGACTCAAAAAAAAAAAAGAAAGAAAAATGCAAGTTAAATAAGAAGCTCTCATTTTCATTTCTATAATTGACAATTTATAAAAATAATAAAATTTACCACTGGTAAGGATATTGGGAAGCAGTTCTCTCCAGGAAACAGTTTGAAAATTCTGTTGAAGCCAGTATAATACAATACACTAAAGGCCTTAAGCAAGATCTGGTTTTGACCTAGATTCTGCTTTTAGAAATACAGCCTAAAGAAATATTACAGATATATAAAAAACATATAACAATATTTAATAAATGTATTCAAAATGGTAAAACAGAGGCTTGGTTAAGGATATTAATAAAATGAAATATTACATAGCCATTAAAAATCATGTTTAGAAAAATAACTATTAACATATGACAGATAATATGTTTCTGATAAGTTTCTATTAGTTCGTTCTTGCACTGCTATAAAGAACGGAGACTGGGTAATTTATAAAGAAAACAGGTTTAATTAACTCACAGTTCTGTACACTACTCAGGAAGCATGGCTGAGGAGGCCTCAGGAAACTTACAATCATAGCAAAAAGTGAAGAAGGAGCCACATCTTACAGGACCAAGGAAGGAGAAAGACCATGAAGGAGAAGGTGCCATACACTTTTAAACAACCAGGTCTCCTGAGAGTCACTATCATGAGAACAGAAAGGAGGAAATCTGCCCCCATAATCCAATCACCTCCCACCAAGCCCCTCCTTCAACACTGGGGATTACAGTTTGACACGAGATTTGGGTAGGGTAGGGACACAAATCCAAACTATATGTTTCTAAGTGAAATGGCAGTTCCATTGTTTGTATTTTGTATCTACGTTTCTACTGATTTTGCAAAACAGTCCCAAGATAATAATAATTTGATGGCAGCAGACTTCTGGTTTGGATTCAAAGTTCTACTGTGAAAACAACAGCTCCATGCCCATGACTTGAAAAATATGCCAGACAACCGAGTTTTTGACAGTGCCCTGCTTATTTCACGTGAATTTAAAGAACATACAGGCAGGGATATTATTCAAATGTTCCAGTCATGATTTATCGACCCCAAACAAATAGCCAAGCTGACGTATGAAACAGAGTATGGAGGGTGACCTAAAGTAAACTCTTAGAGAAAAGGAACCAGTGTGATCTGGCAAAGTGCAGAGAAAGGGTCAGCCTCACAGTCAGCAGATTGTAGGCTGAGCTCTGCTCTGTCACCCTCCAAGGAGAGAGTCCTTTTAATCTCTCAATTTCAGCTGCCTCACCAGTAGGATAAGGATACTGCCCTCCAGAAAGGACTCATATGAAGGTTAGGGATTATGTATGTAAAGGCTTCACCTTTCCCATGTCTAACAGAGGGTCTGTATTTCTAAAGCACTGGCAGTTAAATGTGGTTTCATCACTTTTAAAAACAGGAGTTAGTCCTGCTGAATTATTAATGGAGCCACAACCCTATCCAGCCAGACTTCAAATGTGATTCAGAAGACAAATAAGCAAACAGAGGTTTATTTCACCCAAGAAGACAACGTTCAAGAAGAAAACCTCAAAATTTTTTAGTGGTCCTACCAGTTTGAGTGGCATTTATTTATCATCATGGACCTGGAATTTGGGGATACTACATACTCTGTGGACGTTATCTAGACCTATGTGTCTTTGCACTGTTTTCAGAAGAAAAATCCTCTAATGTCAATTATCTATAGGATAATAACTAGTATGATTTATTAAGCAATTATCATGTGTCAAGCCCTCCGTTAGATGCTCTACATATATAATTTTATGTACAAAATTCCTGCTAAGTATGTACTATTCCCACATAATAGAGAGGGAAATGGCGTCTAAGGAATTTTAAATCTTGGGCCAGGCAAGGTGGTTCACACCCATAATCTCAGCATTATGGGAGGCTGAGATGGGTGGATCACCTGAGGTCGGGAGTTTGAGACCAGCCTGGCCAACGTGGTGAAACCCTGTCTCTACTAAAAATACAAAAATTTGCTAGGCGTGGTGGCGGATGCATGTAATCCCAGCTACTTGGGAGGCTGAGGCAGGAGAATCACTTGAACCCAGGACGTGGAGGTTACAGTGAGCCAAGATCTCGCCACTGCACTTGGCCTGAGTGACAAGAGCAAGACTCTGTCTCAAAACAACAAAAACTTCTTCGCGGTTATTTTAGAAGTCGTATATTCCTTAGCATGACACATAGGCTCTTCACACCTTTGTAACTAGGCTACACTTTTCTCGTGCATAAAATTTTTAAAAGACAGTAGTTATCCGAGATGAGAAAGGAGGGTGGTGAATGAAGATCACCTTGAGCTGCATTATTAATGGGAAACTTGATAGAAGTGGAGAAATGAAGTAGATCCTTGTGAAGAAATGATTTCGAGAAGCAAAGAGTAAGATATGAACCCCACGTATGACAGGAGAAAAAGATGTTTCAAAGCAGCATCAGTGGCCCAAATGATGAGAGTCCAAATGAATTTGTAGTGAACTAGCTCCATCAAGAATTGGAAAATGTTCAGTAAATAGTGTTTGTAATTGCAGATCGTATTTCTAGGAAGGTTCAAAACGGAAACCCAAACTGGGATGCCAATACACGGGGAGAAACAAGAGAAAAATATACCCCAAGTGCTGATCCTCTTGAAACTCTGAGAATACTAAGATGACAAATAATGCTAATTTGAGTAATATGTTGATAGATTCGTGTAAGCAGATGTATCTGCGATTAATTCAAGTAAAAATAGTTTAAAACTCCACACCATGTTTCTCACTATGAATATGCACCTTTTTCATTCTTAATGTCTTCAAAATAGAAGCACATCTTAGAGTTAATGGTACCTTAAAGTCACCGGTAACCAGGCAGCACTCCTGACTTAGTTATCTGCTTACTCACAAGCAAAGCTGGTTGCTTTTCTTGGAGGCATACCTGACAAACTGCAGCTTCCTAGTTTTCAGCCAGTAAAACATTAAAGGGCCATTAGAAAAAAAATATGAGCTCTGATTGATGCTGGAAATCCTTCCATTGATATTTTCTGGGAAGACTGAGTAGACATAAAAATTAGCCAAAAGTTGTCAATTACTTAGAATTTAATGCCAGTGACAATAGTGAAATAGTCCTGGAAATATCCTGACTCATTAGTCCACTTCATGCACAGAAGAAAACACTTTGTGGGAAAACATGGATATAAATGACTCTGAGTTGAAACTTGAAGATAGTTTGGGAATACCTTTAATATACTTTACTTCTGTTTTCCTTTTTATGAATGTATAAGAGTAAAATGGGATTAAAACTTCCATATCTGAATAAGTCTAAAAGAGCTCTGTCAACAGGTATGAAATAAAAATTCTTCAGCAATAAGAATACATTGTCAGGGTTTAATTAGCATTTCTTTCTGTCTTGGTAAAATGAATGGTGTTTTGCAGTTGAGGAAATAAAGCACTAACTGAAGAATACCTTTAAATGCTTTCAAAACTCCTTAATTCCTATTAAAACAGATGGAAACCCTGTCAAGAACAGTGGTCCATCAGCTGGTAAACAGAATAAATAATGCAGAAATTGTACAGTATAATTATCCATCATTATGGCAAACACGTTCCTTTAGCCCCAAAATGAGTAATCCTATAATGAATTTACTCCAAAGTATCTAAGGTGAGTAAGCAATTCTTTTGTAGGAAACTACTTGCTGCTATGAGGTAAATTAACTCTTCCAGACACCATTTTAAAAAATCGCTTCTTACAGAGTACTAAATTGTACACTGATGTTCTAGGCAGTTAATTTGCCACACAGGAGATTTTTCCTCCTGTGGGGTATTTTATTCTTGTTACCTCAGGTGGATTATGTAGTGTCTAAGAAAGTCATCTAGATTACCGTGACTATTTAAATTGGTGCCATTTAAATGAAATACATTGTGAGGTTCATAACAAAAATAAACTGAATTGAATATTGTCAGGGAATTTGGTAGAATTTCTTTTGGATGACAATTTTGGGAGTGGTTTTTAGAGTTTTCCTAAGGAAAAAAATATGAGTAGGTTTAGAGTTTGATGCTTCTTTGACTCTAGTTCCTTACAGAGTCTCTGTTTTGATACATAATATTTTATTACCTGTCCTCTTTCTGTTGCTAAGCAAATGGGACATGTTGCTATGTGACATTTTACACAACCACTTTCACGCAGCTGCAACATTGACCAGGGGTCATGAAAACATAATCACACACTCTAAAACTGGAGCACCTGCCTTTTTGTTTCTGGAAAACTACAAAGAATATACTTAAAATTGTTTCTCAGGTTATAACAATCATGATAATATATTTATTAAATAAGTTTTTTTCTATATATTACCCCTTCGGAGGTTCACAAAGACCCAGTATCAACATCATCATCATCATAATCATATTTCAGGTAAGAAAAAAATGAGACGGAAAGGTCAGATCGAATGACAAACACATGGCCACAAGGGGAAATGAGTTCTATTCATTGGATTTTTTAACTCAGAAAATATCAAAATTCTCTCCAAAGCAAAGGAAAGCTGGAAGTTTTACACTTGCACTAACAGCTAATTTCAAGGTATATTTTTACTTTCTGTAGCTCTAGATGCTAACTTTGCATCTTTCTTAGTCTTTAATGATACTTAATAATAATGTTCACAGATATCAATTACCTGATACTGAATTCAGCTAGGCAGCCAAATAAATGTTTTCCTTATGCCATCCCAAAAAATCCTCAAAACAGCAGAAGATTATGAAGAATCCAAGACTCAGAAATCGAAAATCAAGGTCATTTAGTACACGGTGGAGCCAGGATTAAAAGTTACATGTGCTGACTTCTAAACCTGCACCTCTAACCACTACACTATACTATCCCAGCTGTCAGGTCTTTCAGGTCTTTCAGAATTATCAGAAATTTCTCTTTCCATTTGAGTACAGGTTGTTCCTTCATACTTACAGTTTTATTAATGTTTTTCATTCTCAAAGAACACAGTACAATTGTGTTTAAAAAGAAAAAAAACATTTGCATGCAGAAGGCATGATAAATAGTTGGATGACAGAGAACTGAAAGACAATTATGTAATGACAATAATGTGGGTATATGTGCATGTAATTAATTGCTCTAGAACACAAAACAGAGAAAAGCCAGTGGCCAGATACGTGGTTCACTAGAACGAGCATTGCAACAGGGACCAAAACCTGATTTTGGGTCCATTTTTTAACATGCATTTATTAAATATTGAATAGTTGCAAAGAAACATTTATAAATATCTGTAGTTTAAGAATCACAGCAAAATCAATGCCCATCTCTGGACCATATTGTTAAAAGGACCATTAATGTGATCTGTGGAGCCCCTGCGTCTCTCCTTCCATGAAGAACTACTTTCCTAAATCTCGTGTTTCTCATTCCCTTTGTTTCTTTGTAATTTTACCACACAATTTGCATCCAGAAACAATGTACTGCTTAGTCACTTATAATTAAGAACATGAACTTTTCTGTGTTCATCAATAGTATTCTGTGACTTGTTTTTTTCTTAACACTAGATTTCTGAGACTCATGCATGTACTTGCTTGTTGTTACTTGTGGGTGCAGCTCATTTCCTTGAATTTCTGCATGTTTATGAATACACCATCCTTTGTATGACTATACCACATTTTTTATCCATGCTCATTTTAATGGGCATTTTCATTGCTTCCAGATTTTTGCTAGTATAAAAGTTACCAGCCTAAAGATTTTTCTATCTTTCTTCTTATACAAAAATTTCTCTAGCATATATCCCTAACAAGTAGACTTGCTGGCTCACAGGATGCGCATACGGTCAACTTCCCTAGATAATGCCCAGTGATGTTCCACAGTGCTTGTACAATGCATACACCTGCAGTGTGCAAAAGTTATGGTTGCTCCATAGACTTACCAACAATTGTTTCAGTCAACCTCCTAATTTTCACCTATCTGCTGATGAGTATAAAATGCTATTTCATTGTGGTTTTAATTTTCATTTCTTTGAAAACTATTGAAATTGAGCTTCCTTTCATTTGTTTAGAACCCATTCAAGTTTCTTCTTCTGTGAAGTACCTGTTCAAGTCTTATGGTCCATTTGTGCACTGGGTTTTCTTTTTCGGTCTGTTTGCATGCATTCCTTATGCATCCTCAATACTAGTCAATTTTTAGCTATGTGTGTTACAAATACCTTCTCTCAGTCAGAGGCTGATATTTTCACATTCTCTATGAGGTCTTTTTATTTTAAAAAGTTCTAAATATTATTGAAATTAATTTTTCAATAGTTTGTGATTCTTTTTAAAGACATCTATCCTTACACTAAGGTTATAAGGATCATCTCATACGTCATTTTCTATTTTTTTTTATTTTTTTATTTTTTTTACAGTCCAGAGGCCTTTTATTTTTTTTAACACCTGTTATGCCATGAATTCAAAGGGAATAGGTTCCAGCAGCTCAGGCTCCTTCCCATTGGTTCTCACAAAGTGCGCTTCTCTGGGTGGTGCAGGCTGGCGCTTCAGTTGAACCCAGGTGCCTTTCTCTTTGGCTTCTTTCTTTTTCTGATCATTTTCCTTCACACATTTTAGGAAGCTATCTTGGCTCTTAGAGTGTCTGATGTGCTCAATACGCACATTAATTCTCTTGGCAAGAATCTTGCCCTTAACTTGTTTGTTTACAACAATGCCAACAGCATGCTGGGTAACACTGTAGACTCTTCCAGTTTTGCCATGGTAACATTTGTGGGACATTCCTTTTTGAACAGTACCCATTCCCTTGA
>CAUYLG010021694.1:0-38888 GCA_963573385.1 Cacajao melanocephalus | reverse complement strand
TGGGGGTGGGACCAGCTGAGCCTGATCACCTGGCTCCCTGCCTCAGAGCCTTTTTTGTTTAGTTGAACGATCGACTCTCTCCCAGGTGTTCCAGTCGCCTGATGAAAGGGCGCCGGGATCTACGTGATTTCCCGTGCGGCGACCCACTGCGCCGGCTGAAACAGCGGCGCTGATATTTGTGGCACTTTTTTGCCCGGGAATCTCCTGGCCTGGCTCCCTGTTTCAGAACCCTTTTTTAATCGGATGAATGGGCGATTCTGCCTTCCCGAAGCTCTGCTTGCCAGCGAGAAGGGAGACCCAGACTAGTGTATTTTGTACGGAGAGCTGCTACGCCGGGGCACCGGCAAAACTGCCGCGCCGGCCGAAAGAGCCGCGCTGCCGACCCTTAGGGCTCCTCCGCCTGGGAATCTCCTAGTCTGTGGGCAATAAAAATCCGTCTGGAAATGCGGCGTCCACTCACCCTCTGCGCTTTCACTGGGAGCTGCAATCCTGAGCTGTTCCTAATCGGCCATCTTGGATCACACCCAGTTCTTAATAATCACTGGATTTTTTGTACTAATGGGAGTTCACTGAAGTGGCATCAGATTTATGGTAACTGATGATTCAGTTTGTGCTCTCTTAAATGGATGTAAGAAAGTGAAGAGAAATAAATTTTAAATGAATTGTTTTTTGTGTAAACTAAACCCAGTGTAAACAAATGGTTTAAAGTGCAGACAGAAGAATAAGATTAAGGATAAATATAATGTATCTAGGATACAAACTTAATGACAAATAGCTGCAAAATCTTTTTCCTCTAGAAGCAATATCTGTTGTAAAAATACCAGTGGAAATCAAGATTCAGGCAAATAAGGCAGATGTTTTGCTTACACACCATCAAACAACTGGATCAAGTAACTTAATTATCACTGAATTAATTAAATCAGTCCATTGTACACACCATTGTATAGAGTCTGTCATCTGCCTCCCAAGCCTGCCACAAGCCTTCTGAAGAAAGTGCTCTCAATGCTGTTAATTAATTTAATAAAACTCCATTACAAATGGACTTTGTATTCCATGAATTTAGTTAAACTGCCAATCAAATTACAGCCCTAGGAACATGAGGTTGCATCAGAACTAAGAAGGTAAAGAATGTCTCTGTTATCTTTGATAATGTTTTGGACTTACGAAGTGTTTTATGGTTTTCCAAATCATTTTAATCAGATTTCTTTTCTTTTCTTTTCGTTTTTTTTTTTGAGAAGGAGTCTCGCTTTGTCGCCCAGGCTGGAGTGCAGTGGTGTCATCTTGGCTCACTGCAACCTCTGCCTCCCGGGTTCAAGCGATCCTCCTGCCTCAGCTTCCCGAGTAGCTGGGATTATAGGTATGCACCACCGTGCTCGGCTAATTCTTGTATTTTTAGTAGACTTGGGGTTTCATCATGTTGGCCCTGTTGGCCTCAAACTCCTGACCTCAGGTGATCCGCCTACCTCGGCCTCCCAAAGTTCTTGGATTACAGGTGTGAGCCACTATGGCAGGCCTTAATTAGATGACTTTATTTGATTATCACATCAATATCATGAAGTAGCCAGGCAGACAGCTTATCAGTTTACAACTGGACTATTAATAGGAGAGAAACTTGTGAATGTCCAAAGTCACATAAAAATCTCAAAATAAAAGCACAGTAGACACAACCTCTAACCTGTGATCCTGCTCCTTTTTTTAAAAAAAAACTGGGGTCTTGCTCTGTTGTCCAGGCTGGAGTACAGTGGCACAATCAGGACTCAATGCAGCCATGACCTCCCAGGCCCAGGTGATCCTGCCATCTAAGCTCCTAAATGGCTGGGACCACAGGCATGCATCACCACACTTGGCTGGTATCTATTTATTTACTTAGTTGGTTTTAATTTTTTTTTTAGAGGTGTGATCTCACTGTGTTGCCCAGGCTGGCCTCAAACTCTGGTCTCAAGTGATCTCCCTTCCTTGGCCTCTCAAGGTGCTGGGATTACAGGTATGAGCCATTGTACCAGACTCCTGCACCTTTTTGAACAACTATTTCAGACTTGGATTCTGCTTTTCCATAAATGGCTGGCAACCATAAGAGAGGCATGGCCCTAACTGACCCAAAGGCACCTTACATAATGTCTTTGGGAATAAAGTAATGCATTTCCTTGGATTTGGTGTTATATTTACCTATTGCATTCTTGATACACCATTTTGTTAGAGCAATTTCCTATGTATTTCAACTTGTATATTATAGGTAAATGAAAACAGATCTTTTCTGTTTGCACTTCAGATTGTTTCAAACAACAGTCCTGCTTCAGCAGAGGGGAGGGGTGGAAGCACTTAAGACGCCCCTTGCAAATAATCACCAAGACGCTTACAAACCTATAAAAATATGTATTTTATTGTCCATCGAGCAAGCTGTCATGTCAATATGAAATAAATAAAAATGACCGCTTTGTTATTGTTTCAGTGCTAATAAATCAGTAAATAAAAACATTCTAGGTTTCTGGGATATATTTAACACTCTGATGATACTATGCAAGAAGTCATAGTTTGAAGCCGTCAAAACAAGATTGATTGGTTTGATCTAGTTTCAAGATGATGGATATTACCCAGGCATTCACCTTGAAAATGTGTGTTTTATACCATAAATGATACTTAAGAAACTAACGAAGTCCTCATATCTTTGGGTACCTGCTCTTCAAGCCACCGCCTGGCTACTGCAGCCAGAGCTTCATAGTTATGTACACAGGGAATCTTACATGTAGTTCTGCTTATGTTGTGTGAGATGAGCAAGAGCTATAGTTTTGTGTATTCATTTCAGTGTAGTAGGAGCTTTTCTTTAGAAGACAGGAATTTAGTTTTGCTTATATTCTGTCTGTTAATGTTCATTCAGGGTGCTATAACAGAATGCAATAGACTGAGTGGCTCAAACAACAAAAGCATTTATTTCTCACAGTTCTGAAAGCTGGAAAGTCCAAGGTGAAGTGGCTGGTGAACTTTGTGTCTGCTGAGGCTCTGCCTTCTGGTTCATAGATGGCTGTCTTCTGACTGTGGCCTTACATGGCAGAAAGGGAGAATGAGGTCTCTGAAGCCTCTTTTATAATAGCACTAATTTCATTCACGAGCACCGTGCCCTCATTACCCAGTCACCTCCCATATGAATTTGGGGGGATACAGACATTCATTCTACAGAAGGCCCACCAAAATTATGGTATCAGAATGCAGTTGCACAATCTTGGCTTACTTCAACCTCCACCACCCGGATTCAAGTGATTCTCCTGCCTCAGCCTCCTGAGTAACTGGGATTATAGGGGCACACCACCACACCCAGCTAATTTTTATGTTTTAGTAGAGACAATGTTTCACCATGTTGGCCAGGCTGGTCTTGAACTCCTGACCTCAAGTAATTTGCCAACCTCTGTTTCCCAAAGTGCTGGGATTACAGGCATGAGCCACCGCACCCAGCATATCTTATACATTTAATAACACGAGGAACCTCTCTTTTGGTGGCCCTCACCCCTTGGGAATGCCTTAGTGTACAGAAAGTGAAAACTCTACACGTGTTCCTCTATGATGTCTGCCGTTCAAAGTAATCAGTGCCATTGAGTGCAATCCAGTCACATCCAGCCTGTTGGGACCAACTGTCTTATTTAACCTAGAAGCCAGCCACACTCTTTTCTTTTACTCCCTACCTCATTTGTTTTTGGTTTTGCATTGCATTTAAATATTGCATTTTGTAATGGAACAAGTGTTGTTTTCATTGACTTGTATAATTATCCAGTTGCATGAAGTCCATACATTGAAGTTTTCATTGCCAAAACGGGGATATTTCCCCCAGGATGTATGCCATTATTTCAGACCATCTTTCCCACTGATAAAGGCTTTTTCAGGTTTGAATTTCTGGCTGCCTTCACTTCCCGCCTCTGTCACTATATTGCAGTTGCAGCAAAAAAGACCTATCATGCATGAGCATTAATCAATTGGGTGCCCCCAGGTACCATGCTGGATATTTTTCCTCTCATTGCATTCTTGTAAGTAGGAAGGGGACAAGAAAGTTCACATTTACTAAGCATCAACTCTGTGCTGAACATCATTTTGAGAACTCGATATATCTGTTATTCAGAACCCCAAGAAAAAAAAGAAAGAAAATTTGAGGAAGTAGACTGTACTTTTAAAAATGTCTCAGATCATGAAGCTAATAGGAGAGATGATAGCCAGTATTCAAACCCAGACACGTTTTATTTAAAAGCATGAACACTTTCTGCCCCAGGCAAGGAATGTAAACTTCACTTCACAGATGAAGCCCCTGAGACTCTCAGCAGAGCTGAGGAGCAGAGCTGGGATTCATACCTGGTGTGTCGGCATTATACCAACATAGTACGTTTGTTAGAGACCAGCAGGTGATCTGTCTCTCCTAATTCCAGTTTTGGTTTTTGCTCGACAGCACATGCATCTGTAAATGCCAGTCCCAGAGTTTTGTGACCCCTCTCATTTTTACCAGATTGGCTTTTTAAATATATATTGTTTATTAGAGGTGTCAGCAATTAAGGAAAATACTAAAAGCAGCTGGAAATCTAATTAGAATTTCTGTCTTTTATCTTGTAGAACTTGAACAAACATAATGAGGCCATTTTGTGAATACGTGTGTAATTACACATAGGAACCTCTCTTGTTACAGCAGAGCTCAATATTTCTACACTATCCACTAGAAAAACAGAAATGAAGATAACTGCACAGGCCAAGTGGACATACACAATTGTCCTGTGGTACTGTCTAATTCTTCCACTACCTGGTTGGCCTCTTTGCTTTTTTCTTTTTTCTAGAGCTGTGCTTTCCTTTCTGCATAAAAATGTTCCTTTTATAAGCCAACTTGAATTTTGTTTGGCAAGGAAAGAGGACATAAGCAGCTTTCCTAAAAAAGGGAGAAGGAAAGAAGAAAAGAAAAACAGAAGGAAAGAAAAGTAAAAAGCATTGGGTAAAAGTAATAAGGCTTAGAGCACAGGATACCATCTAAGGATATGCCTGTTCATTAGAATAGCCACTCAGAAAATGACAGAGAAATGTACAATTATATCTGTTACCCAGAAGGGGCCATAGACAGTTGTGTAAGAGTTGTCTGAAAAGTCAGACCCCTTTATCTTTTATTTAAGATAACACAGTATTTCTTATTTCCCAGAGGAAGAATGAGTTAGGTTTTCCCCCTCCTATGTTTGAGTTGAGAACAATGCTGGTTATTCTATTTCTATGTCTTATTTCATGAAGCATTTTCTTTTATCACAGCTAATAATGATAGAAGATGCTGACTCCAGCAGTACGGAAAGTGATAAGAGCACTGATAGAAGTTTTATAACCTAAATATCATCCTAGGAACATACCCATCTCTTCATTGTCATTTGTCCCAAATCACACGTACAGGTTCCTGCTGGACAGTGAAAGGTCACCCTTTAAAAAATAACGAGCCTAAGAACCTTAATTATAACATCTGATGTGATTTTCAAAGTTTGAAAGTTCTCCTTTAAGTGAGGAAGTCTGCAAGTCTAATGAGACTAAAATGCTTTTTTTTTTTATTTTATTTTGCAGTTCTATTAAATTCAAGTGATTAGGGCCTCTTGAGTTATCCAAAATTCCTGCTTCCTGCTGTGCTCACTAATACCTGGGCTTTGAGACCCATTAGAGTACATTATGTGTACCACGTTGAATTCTGATTATCTCCATTTCACAGGAGGCACATGCTCAGATTGTGATTTGTGTCATTTACTGGTAATAACTGCACTTTTGATTTAAGCCAAATTTTGGAAGGGATCTGCCAGGCATCAGTAGCATTTTGCTTCTACTGAATGCCCATAGGAAGAGGGAGTGTCAGGTTTTCAAAGGACTGAGGCTTACTCATGTGTTATAGCAAACATGACATTTGATTCTTCCCCTGCTGGGGCTCATCTGTGAACGTGAGTGTGGTCTGGATAGTCATGGGCTTCTGGTGTGAGAAATGATGGGTGCACACCTTCTTTATTCTCACTTCCGGCAGCACCATCAGTGAATCATTGGCCCTCGTGAAATGATCCACCAGGTCTTCCTGGGATATTGGATATTGGTTGGTAGATGTTTCAGCGACTCCTGGCTAGGGACAGGAGTCAAGTGTCACACGTAGTTACTTATAATGCACAGATTTTTCTTAAAACATTTTGGATTCCTGTTTTTTTTTTGGGGGGGGTGGGGAGACTGAGTCTCGCTCTGTTGCCCACTCTGGAGTGCAGTGGTATGATCTCGGCTCACTGAAACCTCCGCCTCCCAGGTTCAAGCAATTCTGCTGCCTCAGCCTCCCGAGTAGCTGGGACTACAGGCGTGCACCACCACACACCGCTAATTTTTTAATTTTTGGTAGAGATGGGGTTTCACCATGTTGTTCAGGCTGGTCTTGAACTCCTGACATTGTCATCTACCCACCTCGGCCTC
This sequence comes from Cacajao melanocephalus, assembly GCA_963573385.1. Classification (NCBI taxonomy): domain Eukaryota; kingdom Metazoa; phylum Chordata; class Mammalia; order Primates; family Pitheciidae; genus Cacajao; species Cacajao melanocephalus. The sequence continues at coordinate 32,453 of CAUYLG010021694.1, read as the reverse complement.
CCAAAGTGCTGGGATTACAGGCATGAGCCACCATGCCAGGGCTAACATTTTGGATTCTTTAAAAGCAATAACTGTAATATAGGTAATTTGGGAAACATGAAAAAATAAAAAGAAGAGAATAAAAAGCACTCATAAAAAGCTCCCTGAGATAGATGTAGCTAAATTCTAACACATCTCTCTGTCTAGTTTTCTTTGAAGGCCTGAGCCCCCTCTGGCTTTACCACTGGAACTGGCCCCACTCGGTTTCTTTCGTGCTCCCCATTCTTGATCATTTTCTCGGACTCCCTCATGAACCAGTATGTCACGTCTCTTTGCCCCCACAGGCCTGTGAGGCCCACACCTTTGCCACAGTGTGTTTTTGAGATTTCCCACCTCTTGGCACGATCACTTTGACCCTAGCCAAGGGCACGGCTCGTTCCCAGGATATTATGCATATCTGTACCGCATCACAGACTTCCCCTGAGATCTCTCAGACTCTTAACTTTTCACAAGATCTTCTTGAGCTCTAGGGACAGAAGAAGAAAAACATAGCGTACAGGATAACTATGGCCCTTTCCCAGCCCATATCTAGCCTTGTGTCCTTTAGAAGCTACTTCTCTGAGGCTCTCCTCGTGTCTTGGGACAGTGGCCAATATTACTGAAATCTTCTATGTATATTTAGGCCCAGAGTCTGGGCTCAATGGACTCCTAGCCGAAGAAAAAGAATAAACGTTTTCTTCATTTTACTCTCAGCCACATTTTAAGTGTCGTATCTGACTCTCAGATTGACCTCTTCCAAGAACACTTTAAGACGGGCCACTTCCAAGGATATCTTGACACGACAGACACCACCCCTGTTGATAGGGGCATGGGCTGTCCCACGCTGACACATCATGGTCTGACTTCAAGATACTTCCCAAAGTCCGAACCAAATATTCACTGGAATATGAGCTTTATAAGTAGAAGGACTTTGTTCTATGTGTAGTCTCTCACTCCTACATAGTGTTTTGCACATACTGGGTAAACAGTAAATATTGTTGAATTGAATACACTTAACAAAGAGAATATTAACATGAAAAACAGATTTTTTTATGATTATGTCCCAAGAAGTGGGAAATCATCTTGCATATTTTACTTAACAATAGATGAGACATTTCCATATTGATAGTTTAAGCTGCAAGTGGAGTTTTACCTTAAAGTGAAAAACACTAGTTTCCCATGACTCTTCATGACACAGAAAAAGTTTAGTTATAAATAGAAAATGAAACTTCCCAAAGTCATTATCCATAGGTTTAGATTAATCTAAAGCCAGGGGAGAGGTTGCCCAACTACAGGAAAATGTTGTAAAGGTTCTGAATCATCCTGAAGAGGCTGCTTTTATTCCATGGAAAATGAGTCTTATGAACAAATAGTAGCTCCTGTTCGAAACAAACCACCATTTATTGACTGAGATGGTGTGGCGTTCTGGAAAACCCAAGCAAAAGAATAGCCAGGTCATAACAAGAATTCATAAAAATCATAAAAAGACAAATTCTTCTGTTGGAAATGTATCTTTAAACCACAAATAATATCATATTAACTGAAACAACTGTTTTGGGTTATACTTTATTTTTTTCCTAAGAGTTTTTCAAAAAATTTAAGCCATTGGAAAGTATCACCCTGCAGATAATCTTTTTTTAAAAATCACAAATTCAAGGTCAGATCATTTACTTCCAGTTTAGAACAATAGCATTTCTAGACATTTTTTATATAGTTCAGGGAGAATGAGTAGGTTAGGGTTTCTAGAATGACAGGTTCATGCCTGTGAAAAGGAAGAGATAAGACAAAGATGTAAGGTGGTTGCATCACATAAATCCCAGAGTTGCTCCGCTCAGATATTTCTGCTCAGTCTGATAAGCAATGAACAGCCATTAAAGACAGAGAGCACCTCCTCCTTCTGCAGTAGGTAAATTTCCACAGGCTTGCCTTTTTGTGAACATTCGCTGTGTTTTATTAATGCTTTCCAGCTCTCATCTGGGGCCTCACATTTGATGAATATGCCTGATTTACTAACAGGTGTCCAATAGCAGCCTAATACATTTTTGGTCACTGATGTGTTACTGTAAACAGAAACAAATTATTAAAAAGAATTTTTATCCAGTGTCTTCACTTGTCTGTCTAACCTAGAGCCAACAGGAGCTAATATTTCCATCACTGGGAATCATGTCATCACACCCCTGTTGTTCCACCCAGCCCTTTACAAGAGAAATGGGAGCAAACAGTGAAGTGTGAAGTGTCTGGCAGCTGACGGCCCCTCCACACTGCGGCCAGCTGGGAAGGAAGGGCTGATGGCAGCCACTTCTGAGCCCTGTTTACTCTCCACCTGTGTCTCCTGCAGATTTTGTCAAATATTTACTCGCTTTACGTGAGCACTCACTCATGTAAGGAAATACTGGGGACTTGTCTTAAGGAATTACTACTAAAAGTTACTGTGTTTTGTTTTGTTTTGTTTTTGAGACCGAGTCTCGCTCAGCTGCCCAGGCTGGAGTGCAGTGACACAATCTTTGCACACTGCAACCACCGTCTCCTGGGTTCAAGTGATTTTTCCCGTCTCAGCCTCCTGAGTAGCTGGGATTACAGGCACCTGCCATCATGCCCAACAAATTTTTGTATTTTAGTAGAGACAGGGTTTCACCATGTTGGCCAGGCTGGTCTAGAACTCCTGACCTCAGGTGATCCACCCGCCTTGGCCTCCCAAAGTGCTGGGATTACAGATGGTGAGCCACCATGCCTGGCTACTAAAACTTAAATAATGTTGTATGGTTGGAGACGCCGCTGTACCTGGAAGGTGAGGCATTGTACCAAATAATCAGTTTCCGGCATGCAAAGTCAGAGAAAAAGATGCAAGCAAATTGGCAGGGAGGTGCAAAATTTCAAAGAGTGGGACAGAAACATAGGTATTACTTGGACTCTATCATACAAGTTATGTGGAAATTCTCCAGCATCATAACGGGGCCTCTGTGGAATTATATCCTGCAATTAATGGGGAGAGTAGAGGCCTAGGAGAGAGTTCATTGAGAGGCACTGATGTCATTGAAGAGTTAAGCAGCAAACATATGAGAATAAGAAAATAGGGCTATAAACATTTTCTTAGGAGAAGCAAAGGTAAACAGTACAGTTCAATGCAATAATCTTTTCAACCTGAAGTTAAAACATCTAATTAGTCACCATCAACTTATCTGATGAAGTTCCACAAAGAAGGGAGAGCCCGGGGTTTAGACCACAGATGAGACTCTTAACCAAGAGAACAGAACAAGTGTCTGGAAGGGAAATGTATTTAACCTGCATAGAGTATCAGTAAAGACAAATGGATGTTCTTTTCATGACATCTTTTAAAAATAGATTTGATATCCTTCATCTGTGATGTCAAAATGTTTTGCCTTCAGTTCAAATAAAATGTACTTTTTGTTTGGTCATGAGGTAAATAATCTAGAAATTCTCTCTTCAGTATGATAGAGTGATAAAATAGTAACAACATAAATCAGATTTGCAGATGTGACTATCATGCGTTTAATAAATTGTTAATGCACACACAAAATGTTCCCATCTTTGCACAGGAGGTGCAGTGGTGATTAATAAACCCATCACTGCCCCTCTTAGGGGGAAGAGTGACACTGAAGAAGTCATTAAACCAACAGTAAAAACAATCAGACACTACAACTCACAAATGCTCCCAATTTCCTCTCATCTTGGTTTTCCAATGCATCCATCAAGACAGTTTCTAATCCTAGATCAATCTTACTCTATTCCTGTGTCTGAGATTGTGCATGTCGTGATTGAAAAGTGACTCAATGCTATAAATTATTGCTACCAGGATGTCATGGTTCCCAACCTCCATCAGGCCTTCCTGACTGCTTGGCAATCATTTTTGTGATCGGATCTATCTCCTTTTCAGTAAATGATTATTTAAAGCTTTCTCCACTTTCTCTACTAACATGCTACATTCTCTGTCATTCTCAACATCAGACCATAACCTTTCAGAGAAAATAGAAAACAAGCAGGAAATTTCTCTGTTTTAACTCCCTCTGCTTTACAAATACACTTTGACTCTGTGTGCACCCATTCTTGCTTCGCTTTCTGTCTGTGATGAGCTTCCCTGTGCTTATTACCCCATCCTCTCTCAATTCCTCAGTGTTATTTCATCCTTTATTTTTATTTTGAGACAGGGTCTCACTATAACCTAGGCTGAAGTACAGCGGCGCAATCACAGCTCACTGCAGCCTCAAACTCCTGGGCTCAAGCAATCCTCTCACCTCAGCCTCCTGAGTAACTGGGACCACAGGCACACATCACCATGCCTAGCTAATTTTTGTATTTTCTGTGGATACAGGATTTCACCATGTTGCCCAGGCTGATCTCAAACTCCTGGGTTCAAGCCATCCTCCTGTGTCAGCCTCCCAAAGTGCTGAGATTACAGGCGTGAGCCACCACACCCAGCATTTCATGCCTTATATTTCACGTGGTTTTTTTTTTAAAGATGGAGTCATGGTTCTGTCACCCAGGCTAGAGTGCAGTGGCATGATCTCGGCTCACTGCAACCTCTGCCTCCTGGGTTCAAGTGATTCTCCTGCCTCAGCCTTCTGAGTAGCTGGGACTACAGGTGCCTGCTACCACTCCCAGCTAATTTTTTTTTTTGTATTTTTAACAGAGACAGGGTTTCACCACGTTGGCCAGGCTGGTCATGAACTTCTGACCTCAAGTGATCGACGCACCTCGGCCTCCCAAAGAGCTCGGATTACAGGCATGAGCCACCATGCCCAGCAATTCATTCCTTATATTTCACTTTTATATCTTTTAAATATATATACACACATATATATATATATACACACACATATATATACGTATATATACATATATACATATATATACACACACACATATATATATGTACACACACATATATATATACACACACACATATTTTTTTTTTATTGCACTTTAGGTTCTGGGGTACATATGAAGAACGTGCAGGATTGTTGCATAGGTATATACATGGCAATGTGGTTTGCTGCCTCCATCCTCATCACCTATATCTGGCATTTTTCCCCATGTTATCCCCCCCGACTCCCTACCCGCCGCTGTCCCTCCTTTAGTCCCCTCCAACAGACCCCAGTGTGTGATGCTCCCCTCCCTGTGTCCATCCAGCCATATCTGTATTGGCTTACCCACCACAGTTCTCTCCCATCATCATACACTCTTACATTGATTCATAATCTCTCTAGCTGTTCTCCTATGTCGCTCCTATTTTCACAAACTCAGCTGTATTCACTGTCTGTAATTCCTCTCTCTCAAGTTTATTTCTCAGTTCACTGGAATCTGGTGTGTATCGCCCACTTATACACTGAAACTTTATTTGCTGCGATCGCTGATATTCTTGTTGCTAAATTCAATGATTGCTTCTCAGTCCTTAATTTGACCTCACTGCAGCATTTTTCCCTCCTTTTTACCTTCCATTACCCTATTCTCTGTTGTGCCGTAACTTAATCACCCTCCATCTTAGTGTCTTTCACAGATTTCTCTATTTGCCTCTTAACTATCAGGGTTTTGGAGATCCAGGCATGGGATATCTTATTTCTTGGCTCTGCACACTTTATGCACTTCCTCATTTTGCCATTGTTGGTATGATACCCACTACACACGTACCTCTCACTCTCTTCTGAGCTCGACCAACTGTCTGTCTGCTACACATCTCTACTTGGATGTTTCATGGGCATCTCATAGATTGAACAAATCTGAATTGACCTTATTTTTCTATCCCCAAATCTGTGCAGACTTTACCTCCTAAATATCAGATCTATCCACTTCTCTCTACTCACACTGTCTCTCTCCTCATTCCAACCCTAGACACATCCCGCTGGGAACTGCCACTGTGTCCTACCTCATATTCCTTTTCCCCTTGTCCTACACCAGTAAATTCATTTCACTGCATCTATAAGGATCTTCCAAATCTCAGATCTAATCACATCTCTTCTGAAGTTCAGTAACTAATAGATGCCCGCATTGTCCTCAGGATAAAGTCCAAACAGACGTTTTAGCTTAAATTTAAATCCCTTTTTGATATAGTCATATTTATATCATCACATCATCTGCTCAGATCACTTTTCAACCCACACTGTGTGTTCAAGCCACCCAACTGGTGGCGGTTTCTCAAATGACATTCTATCCCTAATCACAATAATTTGCATATGCCGCTTTTTTTTTTTTTTTTTTTTTTTTTGCTTGGAACCTCCTCTTGCTTCATACTCCTGTCTTTTTATTTAGAACTTGAATTAAATATCAACTCCTCCAGGAAGCCGCCTTGAGCTCCCAAGATTGGATTGGCTCTTCCTTTAATGTGTTGCCAGAACTCACTACATTTTCCCCTATTGAAATTAGCCTGTGCAGTTAAGTGTCTGTTGATTTGCCAGATTGACCTAGCAAATAGGCTACTGGCTTCTTACAGACAGAGTTGGCACCTTGTCTAGTGGCTTTTGTTCTCCCATATATTGAATAAAATTATGACTGAGGTACACACTTGGTAAGCAAACCTTTTAAATTAGATGAGCTTGCCAAGGAAGAAAGAATATAGAAAGAAACAAAGGAAAGGGGAGGCTACATAGCAGAGAGAGATTTTTAAGAGACTTTTAACCGTAGAGAGAGGAGTCAAAAGGTAGAGAGGTTGAGGCCAGGAGCCAGAGAGAAAGATAGCAGAGTAGATAGAGTGTGGCAGCAGCCAAACAGAGGGCTCCAGGAAGGGTGATTCACCGCAGCTTAAGCAGAGAAGACTGGGAGAGAGTGGGAAAGTGGTAGAACTTTTCTACTAGGAAGTCGTTGGTGACCTTTGAGAGAACAGATTCAGCAGACTTTTGCAGGAAGATGGCAAGTACAGTGCACTAAGGAAGGGGTTGGGAGTCGGAAGTAAGGGACATATGTGTGTAATACTCGTTCGTGAGGCATGAACTCAAAAGGAAGGGGAGCAAATTGCAATAAGGTAGTACTTGGAAAGGTAGCAAGAGTAAGGGCAGATTCTTTTCTTCTCTCTTTCTTCTCTTTCTTTTTCTTTCTTTTCCTTCCTCCCTCCCTTCCTTTCTTCCTTTTTCCCTGCCTTACTCACTTTCTTCTCTCTGAGCTTGCATAAAGTGAAAAGTTTTGGACAACATATTTATTCATCAATTAAAGATAGAACGTGGAATCTCAGAATCAATATAGATAAAACTTCTGAATTTGGAATTCTCTGCTGCCTTTTAAGATCCTTGAAAGTGTTCTTCCTCCTATAAACTGTTACCCTCAGAAAGATACTAGTTTAGTGCCAAATGCCATGAGCCATTATGCATTCCCCATTACGCATTGCCGTTGTAGATCTCATAGGGGTTGTTAGAAATTTAAAGTTAGCTAGAGTATGACAGTAGGTTGCATATTGCTTCACACCTTTCTGGTTTATTTCTGGTATATTTTGACACCTCAATAGTTTGAAAAGCAATTTTCATTTGGAGTAAGTAAAAATAAACATGCACATATTAATAGTATGTTTTTAAAGACCCCCATTAAAGCTAAATTGAGCTCGCAATTGATGATACTTTATTAAGGTGGATATATTGATGTTATTCATCCACATATTCAACCTGGCTCCCATGCATGACATCACTGTATTATCTGATAAGGAGGAGGAGGTGGCAGAGCAGATGAAAGAAGGAAGCACAGTATTGATGTGGGACTCATTCCTCTGTTATAGTATATCTTTCTACCATTGCATAATCTTTGGCTGGAAGAGATGGTGATGTTTTAATTTTTTTGATGCCATTATTTCTTCCAGCAACTTTGCTCCTTTTTGTTCTAATTGGCTACATTTATAGGCATTACTTTACAGACAATTTTTATTACCTTTACCATTTTAATCAATAAAAACTAAATGATCCAAATAATTAGCTGTCTTATTGATTATCTGAATAAAAATTTCTGGAATCAACCATTTGTTATTCAGAGTTTTTGTCTTTTTATCCCACTTTCATAATTGTACTCAATTAAAACAGATTCTAGTATCCAACTTATCTTTATTCATAGTTGCACTTGGCATGCTATTTCATTCAGATAGCTTTGTAATTAGACAAGTTCATTAGTAACATTTTCACTGTGAAAAATGATACCTGCAGTTTTTTCCTCACAAAGTTAAGTCTCAAGCTTTATTGCTTTTATAAATTTTCACTTTCAGAATGTATTATCGTTACTTTCTTTTAAAAGTGTTTTCAGCTGTGAGGAAATGCAGCATTGCTTTTCATTGGCAGAATTAAGGGATTGTGCACAGGTTAAGGAATGTCATCTAAGTAGGGTGGCTAAGGACTCAAGTTCCATGAGTCCCATCTCAGGTTTCATTTATTTTCTGAGCTTTTCATTTGGCTTTTAAAGTTGGGTTAAAAGACTTCTGAAAAAAAAGAAAAATCAGCCCAGGCACAGTGGCTCATGCCTGTAATCCCAGCACTTTGGAAGGCCACGGCGGGCAAATCACTTGAGCTCAAGACTTCAAGACCAACCTGTGACATGGTGAAACCCTAGCTCTATAAAAAATACAAAAATCAACTCTGCATGGTGTGTACTCCTGTAGACTCAGATATTTGGGAGGCTGAGGTGAGAGGATGACTTGAGCCCAGGAAGTTGAGACTAAAGTGAGCCACAGTTGTACCACTGAACTCCAGCCTGGGTGACAAAGCAAGACCCTGTCTCAAAAACAACCAAAAACAAAACCAAACCCAGAGGAAGAAGAAGAAAAGCAAATCAATATTTTAGATTTCTTTTTTTTTTTTGAGACAGACTCTCCTTCACTCTGTCACCCAGGCTGGAGGGCTATGACATGATCTCAGGTCACTGCAATCACCGCCTCCCAGACTCAAGCCTTAGCCTCCAGAGTAGCTGGGACTGTAGGCACGTGCCACCACGCCCCGCTAATTTTTGTATTTTTAGTAGAGACGAGGTTTCACCATGTTGGCCAGGCTGGTCTCAAACTCCTGACCTCAGGTGATCTGCCCACCTCAGCCCCCCAAAGTTCTGGGAATACAGGCATGAGCCACCGTGCCCAGGCTGCTTTAGACATTTTTCACTCCAAATGTATTTAAGTATGTACTTGTATTTTAAAACATGGACTGGTAGGTTGAAATCGTGTTTCTGCTCTCACTAGGCGTTAATTAAAAATAGAGAAGATGACATGTGAACTTTTTTATCCTCTTCTGTATTTGAAGTTTAATAAATTATCAAGACGGTATGGTGAACAGTGTGCTTTCTAAAATAGAAAATAAATGTAAAATCCCTACGTAAAAACTATATATAGGTATGTATCCCATAACAATGTTTTGGTCAGCAATGGACAGCATGGATGCCAGTGGTCCCGTGAGATTATAATGGAGCTGACAGTTTCCTAGTGCCTGGTGATACCTGTGTAGAGTAATGCATTACTTTTCCTGTGTTTAGATATGCTGAGATACACAAATACCACTGTGTTACAGTTGCCTACAGCGCTCAGTACAGTCACATGCTGCACACCTTTGTAGCCTCGGGGCAATGGACTATACCATATAGTCTAGGTGTATAGTAGGCTGTGCCATCTAGGTTTGTAGAAGTATACTCCATGAAGTTTGCACAATGATGAAATCACCTAAGATACATCTCTCATGCATGAGATGCATGACTGTATTTTCCTCTTATTTATTCTCAGAGTCACTGTTAGCTGCACAGCTTAAATCAAGGCACTGATTCTTTTAATTCAGCAGTCAAAAGTAATATGTCAGTCCGAATAAAGCAAACTTTAATCATATTCAGTATCAAAGCAAAGTGAGCGTTTGTTATAAGTATCAAAGAACCACTCTGAAATAAGTGTTTTCTTCTAAAGTTAAATTTACTTTCTCTTACTTTATTTTCAATTCAAATGATAAGTTCTGCATACACCAAGTATAAAATGTGCATGGCCAGGGAAATAGAGTTTAAGCAGAGTGCCTGCCTTTCTTTCAAGATCTTTATGAAAGAATAGGAAAGGCTGATAACAGCACACAATTAGCTACAGTGAAATATATCAGGCATTTGGGTCTCATTGGAAAGAGAGCTTGCTCTAGGGGGCCAGAGAAGGTCTCATGAGGGAGGACTATATCTGGGTAGACCCAGGGAATTAGAATTATATCCAGTGAAGAAGAGCAAGGCCAGGTGCAGTGGCTCACAACTGTAGTCCCAGCACCTTGGGAGGCCGAGGCGGGCAGATCACCTGAGGACAGAAGTTCAAGACCAGCCTGACCAACATGGAGAAACGTCGTTTCTACTAACAATACAAAATTAGCTAGGTGTGGTCACATTGGGAGGCTGAGGTAGGAGAATCGCCTGAACCCAGGAGGTGGAGGTTGCGGTGAGCTGAGATTTCACCATTGCACTCCAGCCTGGGCAACAGGAGCGAAACTCCATTAAAAAAAAAAAGAAGAAGAAGAAGAGTAAGAAGGAGGCTTTTTTACATATACGTAAATATTAAAGGAAAGTAAGGAGGAGAGTGCCACCTGCTCCTGCTCCAGGGCACTAAGCGATCCAGTTTGACTGGAAGAGGGTATACATAATATAAAGGCAGGGCTTGGGTGCGGTGAGTTCAGAGGAGCAGCTTCTTTCTAGAGGAAGAATTAAAGTTGTCCTGCAGAGCATCACCAAGGAGTGTGCTGGGGGAAGGCACAAAAGCAGAGACTGTAATCCAAGCCTGTCTAATTCCATGACATGGAACAGGTGAAGTTGTTTTCCAGCACACTGACTAAAGCCAACAGACAAGAAGGGATGTAAAGATGTGTGAATCACCTTCCCCAAAGAGCCTCCAACCTTGCGACCTTTGAATTTCTTCTCCAGATTTGGAGAATGATCTCTTAAAGAACAAACTCTGCCTAACCTTGTAAATACAAGGATCCTTTATAAGGACCAAAGATAATGAAGCTGAAGAATCTAACATAGTATCCGGAACACAGCAGAAACGAATGAGGCTTTTACTGTTTTGTCACTTTGCAACTTAAACCTGTACAAAGATTCCACCTTCTCAGAGACGCAAGTGCCAGTAAGAACTTTCAGGAAGGACACAGCCCTGTGTCCCTCTCCAGCCTGATGCTCTCCCACGTTGTAGTTCTGCCAGATGAACTGCACTTCAGGGTGCCAGCCACCACATGCCTAGGGGACCTTGTATGCCTTCTGCTGCCTTTCAATGCCCCCTTCCTCATTGGACTCCTCCTCATTCTTCAAGTCTCTATGAGAAGGGTCACCAGCTCTGTAAAACAGTCTCTGGCTTCTTCAGCCTATATGATTCCTCGAGGTTTTGCACAGACCTTCATTACAGGTTTTGCAGTAGAGTGATTTTTTAAATTGTAATTTGCTCCTTTTTTAAAAAATCTCATTTTAGAATAGGTTTAGATTTACAGAAAAATCACAAAATAGTACAAAAAGTTCCCATACATCGCACCCTCCCAGTTTCCCTCCTTATTGGATATCTTACATTAGTATGATGTACTTTGTCACAACCTATGAACCAGTATTGGTATTGGCTCTACTAAAAATACAAAAAAACTACCTTGGCATGCACCTGTAATCCCAGCTATCAGGGAGGCTGAGGCACGAGAATCACTTGAACCTGGGAGGCAGAGGTCATGTGAGCTGAGATCACACCACTGCACTTCAGCCTGGGTGAAAAGATGAGACTCCATCTCAAAAAAAAAAAAAATTAACTAAGTCAGTTAATATGAAAGAAGTTAACATACATTAACTCTGACTTCCTTTATTTTCACATAATATCCTTTTTCTGTCCCAGGGTTCCATCCAAGACATCACGTTAGATTTAGTTGTCATGCCTCCAGTGTTAGGGTTCTCTAGAGGGACAAGTATAATAGGATAGATATATATATGGCAGGGAGTTTATTAAGGAGAAGTGACTCACACGATCACAAGGTGAAGTCCCAGGATAGACCATTTGCAAGCTGAGGGGCAAGGCAGCCAGTAGTGGCTCAGTCTGAGTCCCAAAGCCTCAAAAGTAGGGAAGCGGACAATGCAGCCTTCAGTCTGTGGCCGAAGACCCGTGAGCCCCTGGCAAAGCACTGGTGTAGGTCCAAGAGTCCAAAAGTTGAAGAACCTGGAGTCTGATGTTCAAGGGCAGGATGCATCCAGCATAAGAGAAAGATGAAGGCTAGAAGACTCAGTAAGCCAGCTCATTGCACTTTCTTTGACCTGCTTTTTCTAGCCGTGCTGGCAGCCGACTGAATGGTGCCCATCCAGATTGAGGGTGGGTCTGGTCTGCCTCTCCCAGTCCACGCCTCAAATGTTAATCTCCTCTGGCAACACCTTCACAGACACACCCAGGAACAATACTTAGCATCCTTCAATCCAGTCCAATCAAGCTGACACTCAATATTAACCATCACAGCTCCTTAGGCTCCTCTAGACTATAACGGTTTCTCAAACTTTTCTTGTTTTTGATGGCCTTGACCGTTTTGAGGAGTTCTGCTTGGTTATTTTGTAAAATGCCCCTGAATTAGGATTTGTTTAACTTTTTTTTTCTCATGAGGTTATGGGTTTAGGGGAGGAAAATCACAGAAGTAAAGTGCTATTGTCATCACATCAGAAAACCATGGATCCTTTTGATCCTTTTACCATCTCTTTTTACCTTTTTCAGAGTGTCATGTAAATGGAGTCATACGCTCCATAAGCATTTTAGAGTGGCTTCTTAGAGTTAATAATACACATTTAAGTGGGTACACTATAAACATGACATCATTGTTGATGTCAAATATATTGTAAAGTGACTCATATTTTTCCCTTTGTCATGTCATATTTTTTGGAAAAAAAACGTTACTAATTGTGGAGTGTCACGTTTCACCTCACTCAGGGCAAATCATCTACGTAAATTATGTGGAATTCTTTGTCAGGGAAGATGTCTCTGTTTATTTATTCAATCATTTATTTACATCAGCATGAACCCATAGTGGTTTTTTGTTGTTGTTGTTGTTACTTTGTGATATAATCTCAAAGTATAAAATTACTTAATTCATTTTTTTTTTCAGAACTGGTTTTACCTTTGGCCATTGGGAACTCTTTCAGTTGGCTTCCACTTCTCTTCCACAGGAAAGGCAGATAGGGCAACCCACTGTTGCTTCTGTTGCCAGTTCTTGCTTACACATCAGGGAGCCACAGGTAGAGAGAGTGTGTGCATCAGGTGAAATGAAGACAATTGCATTAGCTTTGTGCAAGTGTTTCCACTGTTCTGGTAAGAATGAAATATACATGTATATGTGGGCTATAAAAGACTAATTTTGTAAAACTGGGAATTCTAAATTTTAGTGCTGTAGCTAAAAACTCATCATGGTCTATCAGATCGTGTTGCACTAATGATTTTAGTGCTCTACCTAACAACTCATCATGGGCTACAAGGTCATACAGATTCCCTCCTATGTTTTCTTCTAGTAGGTTTCTGGTTTTGCATTTTGCATTTAGGTCTATAATCCAATTGGAGTTAATTATTGTGGAAACTGTTAAGGCCTGTGTATGGGATCAGGTTTTCTTTTTTATACAACAATTGGTTATGTTGTATTAAAACAACAAATAGTGATGGGAAACACTATCCTTTCTCTATTGAATTGTTTCTGCTCCTTTGTCTAAGACCAGTTGACTCTGTGGGTGTATATCTGGACTCTCTATTCTGTTGCAGTTATATATTTGTCTGTTCTTTTGCCAGTACTGACTGTCTTATTTACGACAGCCTTAAAATCAGTTTTGAAACCAGTGTGGATATTCCAACTTCGTTTTTATCCTTCATTAGTATTTTGGTTGTTCTTGATCTTTTTCCTTTTATATGCACTTCACAATCATTTTTTCAGTATCTATAAAATAGCTTTCTGTGACTTTGATTGGTGTAATACTGAATCCATAGTTTAGTTGTGATGAATTGGCATCTTTAAAACATTGAGTGTTCCAGTCCATGAACATGGACTCTCTCCATTTTTAAATCTTTATTTCTTTAATCAGTGTTATGTAGTTTTCTCCACACAGATTTTGTATATATTTTGTTAGATTTATCACTATTTCAAATTTTGTTGCTGTTGTGAATGATATTGTTAAACTCAAGTTCCAATTGTTGATTTTTGGTAAATAAGAGAGCAATTAACTTTTATTTATTGAACGTGTGTCCTTGATATTCTATCTTTCTTTTTTTTGAGATGGATTTTTGCTCTAGTCACCCAGACTGGAGTGCAATGGCACCATCTCAAGTCACCACAGCCTTCACCTCCCAGATTCAAGCAAGATTTTCCTGCCTCAGCCTCCCAAGTAGCTGGGATTACAGGCATGTGCCACGACGCCCAGCTAATCTTGTATTTTCAGTAGAGATGGGGTTTCTCCATGTTGGCCAGGCTGGTCTCGAACTCCTGACCTCAGGCAATCTGCCCGCCTCGCCTCCCTAAGTGCTGGGATTACAGGTCTGAGCCACTGCACCTGGCCCCAATATTCTAGGTTTTAAATTTCAGGCATATTTTTGTAGATTCTTTGGGATTTTCTACATAGACAATTATATCATCTGCAAACAAAGACAATTTAAACTATTTTTTCTTTTCCAATCTGTATAACGTTTTTTTCTTTGCCTTATTGAACTACCTAGAGCTTCTAGTACAGTGTTGAAATGAAGTGTGAAAGAGGACACTCTTACCTTATTTCTGATGTTAGAAAATGTCCAGTTCCTACCATTAGTACTGATGTTACGGTAGTGTTTTTGTAGACGTTTTCATCAAGTTGAGAAAGTTCTCCTCTGACCCTAGATTGCTAAGAGTTTTCTTTTGTCTTTTACATGAATGAGTGGATTTTGTCTAATGATTTTTTTGGCACAAGTAGATAGGATCATATAAGTTTTTATCTTTAGCTTGCCCTATGGTGAATTACGTTAATTGATTTTCAAATGCTGTATCAGGCTTGCATATGTGGAGTAAGTCCATTTGGTTGTGGTGTATAATTCTTTTTATTGACTGTTAAATTCCATTTGATAATATGTTAACAACTTTTGTTTCTATGTCAATAAGAGAAAATGGTCTGTCATTTTTCTTTCTTGTAATGTATCTGGTTTTAGTATTAAGTTAATGCTGGCTTTAGAATAAGCTAGGAAGGGATATCTCTTGCTTCAATTTTCTGGAAGACATTGTGCAGAAATGATATCATCTCTTCCCTAAATGTTTGATAGATAGAATTCACCAGTAAAATTATCTGTGTCCATTGCTTTTTTGAGAGGGAGGTTATTAATTATTGATTCAATCAATAATTTACTAGAAATAGAGCCATTCAGGTGACCCTTTTATCCTATGTAAGTTTTGGTGGTTTGTATCTTTGAAGTAATTAGTCCAATTTTTATCTAAGTTATCAAATTTGTGGGCATAGTATTGCTGATAGTGCTCCTTTATTATCTTTTAATTATATGGATCCTTAGTTATGACCACTCTCTAATTTCTGATATTGGTAATTTGAGTCTTCTTTCTTTTTCACGTAGTTTGCCTGGCTAGAACTTTGTCAATTTTGTTGACCTTTTACAGGAACTGGCTTTTAATTTTGTTCATTTTTCTCTGTTGTTTTCCTATTCTCAATTTTGTTGCTTTCTGATGTAATTTTATTATTTCTTTTGTTCTAATTACTCTAACTTTAAATTGCTCTTCTTTCTTTTGGTTCTCGTGTTGCTAAGGTATAATCTTAGGTTGTTAATTTTGTATCTTTCTCTTTTCTAATAAATGCATTAATGCTTAATAATGCTGTAAATTCTCTTTAACCACTGCTGTTGCTGCAGCCCACCTGTTTTGATCAACTGTATTTACATATTAATTTAGTTAAAAATAATTTGCAGTTTCTCTTTAGACATTTTCTTTGACCTGTGGGTTACTAAGGATTATGTTGTTTAATTTCCATAGTTGGAGACTTTCCAGCTATCTTTCTTTTATGGGTTTCTAGTTTAACTCTTTTTGATCTGAGAATATACTTTGGATGATTTCTGTTCTTTTAGATTTGTTAAGATCTAATTTATGACACAAGATGTGTTTGATCTTGATGAGTATTTCATATATGCTTTAGAATAATGTTACTCTGCTGTCGTTGGATAGAGCATTATATAAATGTCAATTTATATTGAGTGACAGATAGTACTTTCCAGGTCAACTATATTCTGACTGCATGATTTTCGGCTGCTTATTTGGTCTGACAATTAATAAAACAGTGGTGTTGAAGTTTGCAACTGTAATAATGAGTTTATTTTTCCGTTCGCTTCTATATAGTTTTGCCTTATGTATTTTAACATTCCGGTTTTAAGTGCTTACACATTTAGGATTGCAATAGAAAACTGTTCTTCATAATTAATTTATTGTTGTTAAATAATTGATCTTTTTACATAATGCTTTCCACTATCCCTGATAACCTTGCTTGTTAGGAAGTCTTCCTTGTCTTAACTTAATATTGCTTCTGTATTAGCTACTATTTCAAAAGATTTTGAGTAGTGTGAGCATGATATATCTTTTCCCCTCTCTTCCTCCCTCTTTTAACATATATGAGTCTCTATATTTAAAGTTAGTTTATTATATACATGTATAGTCAGGTTTTTTTCTTTTTAATCAACTTGGATAATCTCTGCTTTTTAATTGGTGTATTTAGACCATTGTATTTAAGGTGATTATTGATATGTGTGGATTCTTATTACATATTTGTATGTATTTTGTTCATTGTATTTCAGTGTATTTGGACAAGACATGCATTTTGTCCACTGCATTTGTTCGTGTCTTTTCCCCCTCTTCTTTTTCAGCCGTCTCTGGTTTTAATTAAGCAGTTTAAATAATTTCACTTTATATCCTCTCTCAGCATATCAATTATACTTATTTTTTAAAGTTTTTAGTGGTTTTTCTAGAATTTACAATATACATTTTAACTAATCTAACTCCATGTTCAAATTACACTGTACTGGTTCATATGCCGTGAAGGTACCTTGCAACAAAATATTCCCAATTCATCCCTTTCTTTCCTTACAACACTGCTGTTGTTCATTTCACTTATTCATACTTCATAATCACCTAATGCTCTGTTACTGTTATTACTTTAAACAAATAATTATGTTTTAGATAAGCTAAGAATAAGAAAAATAAAAGATTTTGTTTTACCTTTATTTTTTCCCTGATGTTCTTTCCTTCTTCATATATATACAAGTTTCTGACCTATATTTTTTTTGAGAAAAATTTTGAGAGAAGTTCTCTCCCTGAACTTCTTTTTAAAATTTCTTGCAAGGCACACCCACAGGTAATGTATTCTTACAGTTTTTGTTTGTCTGAGAAAATGTTTATTTCTCCTCTACTTTTGAAGGATAATTTCACTTGATGTAAAATTCTAGGTTGGTGGGTTTTCTTCCTTCATCACTTTACATATTTCACCGCATTCTCTTTTTTGCCTGTATAGTTTCTGACGAGAAATGCCCTCTCATTCCTATTTTTGTTTCTCTATAGGTAAGGATATTTTTCTGGCTTTTTTCAAGATTATTTTCTTTGATTTTCTGCAGTTAGAATAAAATATGTGTAGATTTAGATTTTTTTGTTTACTTTTCTTGTTCTCTGAGTGTGGTGTGGCATTTGTCATTAACTTTGAAAAGTCTTCAGCCATTATTATTTCAGTATTTCTTCTGCCGCACTGTTTTTTCTCTCCTCCTGGTGTTCCAGTTATGTTTCGCTGCACCTTTAGATGCTGTCCCACAGGTCCCGTATGCTTTTGTTGTTGTTGTTCTTTTTGTTTCCCCTTATTTTTTTTCTTTGAATTTCAGTTTATGAGGTTTCTATTGATTAATCTTCAAGCTCACTGCTCACTGATTCTTTCCTTAGAGTTGTGTAGCTTGCTAATGAGCCCAGCAAGGTATTCTTTCTTTTATAGTGTTATTTCTAACATTTCATTTTGATTCTTTGTTAGAATCTCTTTCTTAGAATCTTTTGCTTACATTATTCATCTACTCTTGCATGTTTTGCACTTTTTCTATTAGAGTCCTTAACATGTTAATTACAATTATTTTAAACTTCCTGTTTGATAATTCCAACTTCCGTGTCGTATCCGAATTTGGTTCTCATGGTTGTTTTGCCTCTTCATACTGTGTTTTTCTTACTTTTTTGCCTGCCTTTTAATTTTACATTGAAAGCTGAACATGGCCAGGTATGGTGGCTCATGCCTATAATCCCAGCACTTCGGTAGGCCAAGGTGGGCAGACAGCTTAAGTCAGGAGTTCAAGACCATACCGGGCAAGGTAGTGAGACCCCATCTCTACAAACACAAAAGATTAGTCAGGTGTGGTTGCACATGTCTAGTCTTAGCTACTCGGAAGGCTGAGTTGGGAGGACGTTTAGGCTGCAGTGAGCCATGATCACACTACTACACTCCAGCTGGACAATAGAGTAAAACCGCTATCTTAAAAAAAAAAAGAGAGAGAGAGAGAGAGAAAAAAGAAAGAGAGCCAAACATCTTGTATTAGGTAATGGGAACCCAGGCCTTTAGTGTGTTAATTTGTGGTTTAGTACTTGGACCATGTTTCATGTTTGCTGTGGCCATAAATGACAGAAGCTTCAAATTCCTCTAGGACTTTTCCTTTTATTCCTCTGTGACTTTGAGCTCCTCTAAGTATTTCATCTCAGGGAATGTTTGTGTCTTAGCAGCTCTTTCAGCTGTAATCTGTTATTATACTATAACCTACGGGTATGGTAGATAGTTGTTAGGGAATGAGAGAATTATATAATATTTCAATGAAATCTCAGTGTTTCAGAGAGTCTGTCTCTTGGAGCTGTGACCTTTGCAAGTGTTGGTATAGATCCCCTGCCTCCACCACCATCTTCCTTTCCCAGCTGTAGCTTTCCCGGATTATTTTGTAGAAACTCTATCACTGCTAATGTTGTTTGCTTTTTCCCCTCCCTTAGGTGAGAGACAAAGTCTAGAGCAGACTGTGGTTGGAGAAATGCCCTTTTCCTAGTGAGAATCATGTCTGACAATGTCTTTACCTTTGTGGTATAGGCCTTTGCCATAGAGAGAGCTCCGGGCGTTTTTCGCAATGAGTACTTTTCCCTCCTCTGCCAGAGCCATGAGGGATCTTTCTTGGATCTTCACCATGAGAATCTGGTGGGATTTCTGGAAGTGTAGCTCATGAAGGCAGCGCCCCATTCCCCACCAACACTATGAGCCCCTCGAGTTCCTCATTGTCAAGCTAGTTCACACTCAGCTTCAAGTTTTTTGTCAAAAGAGCCATTTTCGTGTTTCTATCAGTTTATGGATCCAAAAGCTTCTGCTCCAAGTAGGTAGATTTTGGTGTTGTCTCAGGATGAGCCTGTCTGTGCAGATTTTGGAATGGAGGTTTTTCCTACAATTTCACTTCTCTGAATGGTCCAGGAAAAATAGCTGATTTTCAGTTTGTTCAGTTTTCTTTCGTCGAAAGGATGGATGTCTCAGTTAAAACCAGAAGTCATCATTGCCTTTTCTTTTCTTTTTTTTTTTTTGAAACGGAGTTTTGCTCTTGTTGCCCAGGCTGGAATACAATGGTAGGATCTCGGCTCACTACAACCACCGTCTCCTGGCTTCAAGTGATTCTGTCTTAGCCTCCTGATTTAGCTGGGACTACAGGGGTGCACCACCATACCCGGCTAATTTTTGTGTTTTTAGTAGAGAAGAGGTTTCACCATGTTGGCCAGGCTGGTCTCGAACTCCTGACCTCGAGTGATCTGCCCACCTCGGCCTCCCAAAGTGCTGGGATTACAGACGTGAGCCACCGCACCCGGACCATTGTTGGCTTTTTAAAGCACAGGATACTTCACGGCATTGTGAGTCTCTTGAGGGTAGAGAGATTATCTTTTACATCTGTGACATATGGTTAAGCAACTAAAAGCAAGCAGACAGTGAATAATTGTGTGTTAGATAGATAACAGAGGGTGGATGGATGATGGATGAATGGATGAAGAAATCAGGTTTAATAGGATAAATTAATAAAACCTGGTATGAGTAAATAATGGAGCAAAGAATTTGGAAAAATAAAAAGGGAATATTTCTATTAATTACATAAGCATAGGAAACAAATCAAAAGTGAAAGGTGAGAAAATAAGAAAAAAAAGAGCATCTTTTGGAGAACTGGAGAGAAACTGAAGGACCATCCTCTTGACCAGCAGTCTAAAATCTTTCCATTCCTCGTCTAACCTACCTTTCGTGAAACCTTCCCTGCCGACTTTAAATGTCTTTTCTTTCTCTCATACTGTGTATTAGAAGACTGTGCATTTTCGCTAAAATTCAATATGACTCCAGTTAAGTCAAATTAAAGCAAAATGCCATTTCTTCCCAGCAAATGAAGAATGAGGAAATAAATAATAATTCCAGGCAGTTAACTACTTTACAGGGATACCAACACATTTATACCCTTTTGGTAACAATTTAAATTTTATATATAACATATATTACATATATATGTATTACTGCTAATAATACCATCTGGATATGGAACAATATTACATTTAAATAACATAGACATACATAGGCCCAGCACAGTGGCTCACACCTGTAATCCCAGCACTTTGGGAGTCCGAGGCGAGCGGATCACCTGAGGTCAGGAGTTTGAGACTATCCTGGCCAACATCGTGAAACCCAGTCTCTACTGAAAATACAAAAATTAGCCAGGCATGGTGGTGGGCACCTGTAATCCCAGCTACTCAGAAGGCTGGGGCCAGAGAATCGCTTGAATACGGGAGGCGGAGGTTGCAGTGAGCCGAGATCGCACCACTGTACTCCAGCCTGGTGACACAGACTCCATCTAAATAAATAAATAAAATAGCAACACTTAAAAATATGTGCATCTTTTGGCTCCCCTATTTTGTTTCTAAGAATTTGTGCTATGAAATAATGTAAGATCCTTTTATCCATTTCTGCTCTCACGTTTTTTAGTTGGTTGCAGTACCTCGGAAATTAAGTCATGCTCAGAGAGCAGACCAAGCAAGTGAACAAACAAAAAAGTCCATACTTAACCTGGAGCTTAGAATACTCGCAGGACAAGATTAATAATAAATAAAAAATAGGTAAATATGTTATATGGTAAGTGGTGATGAGTACCAAATAAAAATGGCTTTTATTAAAGGCAAATAAAAGATATGCAGAGTGTGCATTCTACTTTATACAGTGTAGTCAGGATTGGTGTCTCTGATGTGGTGGCTTTGGCTAGAATCCAGCTGAAGGAAGGGGTGTGTTCTGCTCTCTGGAGGAGAGTTCTGAGCATTCCAGGCAGAGAGAACAGCAAAGCCTCAAGGCCTGCACATCTTTGGTATGTTTGAGGAAGAACAGGGAGGTCTGTGAACTAGAGTAGGATGTGTAAAGATGAGGAAGGAAATAGGAAAGGAAGACGGAGAAGTAACTGGGGTGCCAGATCATATAGGATCTTGTCAGCCTGTGACAGAGAACTTGATTTCTGTCCTGAGAAATAGGGAAAATGGTTGAGGGCCTTCATAAGAGAAACATGATTTCATGTGTATTTTAAGATAATCATCATAGCAAAGGGCAAAGTATGAATGCAACTAGTTTGAATGTTGTTGTGGTGACTCAACCACAGGATGACACGAGGTTAGACTGGGGTGTCGGAGGTGGTGGAGGTGGGTGGCTGATCAGTGGGCAGATTCTAAGTGTATTCAGCAAAACAGAACCATCAGTATGTGCTTCTGGACTAGATGCAGTGAATGGGAGAAAGACATCGAAGACGATCCAAGCTTTTTGTCCGAGGGATGGAATGAAAGTCAGTGGCATTAACTGAGATGAGAAGGACTGCAAGAAGAGTGGGTTTGAGATGAAAGCCACCAATTCAGTGGCTTTCATATGTTCATCACTTTAAACATTTATCATGTCTTTGTGGTAACAACATTCAAAATCTCCTCTTCTAGCAATCCTGAAATATACACTACATGGTTATTTGCTGTAGTCACCCTACTGTGTAATAGAGCACCAAAACTTATTTTTCCTCCCTAAGAGGAATTTTGTACCCATTGATCAAACTGCCCCTTCCCTGGCTCCCCTAGAATTTATTTGAATTCTGGAAGTAGATCTGTCTCACTGCATACTTAATTAAAATAATCTTATGAAACTATATTTTCTTGGGGGCTAATTGATTTTAATTCTTTTTTAATTTTGTTTTTTAAAGAGGGGGTCTTACTCTGTCACTCAGTGCAGTGGCATGATCATGGCTAACTGCAACATCAAACTCCTGGGCTTAAAGCGATTCTCCCACCTCAGCCTTCCAAGTACCTGGGACCACAGAGGTGCACCACCATGCCCTGCTAATTTTTTTTTTTTTTTTTTTTTTGAGACGGAGTCTCTCTCTGTCACCCAGGCTGGAGTGCAATGGCGCGATCTCGGCTCACTGCAATCTTTACCTCCTGGGTTCAAGGGATTCTCCTGCCTCAGCCTCCTGAGTAGCTGGGATTATAGGCCTGCGCCACCACACCTGGCTAATTTTTTGTATGTTTAGTAGAGACAGGGTTTCACTGTGTTAGTCAGGATGCTCTGGATCTCCTGACCTTGTGATCCGCCGACCTCGGCCTCCCACAGTGATGGGATTCTACAGACGTGAGCCACCGCACCCAACTGCCCTGCCAATTTTTAAAGAAACTTTTTGGAGAGATGGGTTCTCACTATTCTGTCTAGGCTGGTCTCAAACTTCTAGTTTCAAGCAATCCTCTCAACTTTGCCTCCCGAAATGCTGAGAATACAGGTGTGAGCCACCACGCCCAGCCTGATTTTAATTCTTTAAAAAATCTGATGTTTAAATTCTGGCTCATTACACAAAGTAGTGAAATTGGCAAGCAGAATGGTGAAAAAAAGAGTGGAGATATTGGGGGAATTGGTCATCCTTTTAATAGCTCATCGGAATTTACTCATTGTGGATTCTGAACCTGCCTTATTGTGATTGTTATGCAGTAGTTATCATTTTAATTGCAGTATTTAAAATCAAATTGTTGATGCAAGATTATAGTAATTTTAAAACAGCGAACAGAAAAATGTTTTAGAGAACTTATTTAACAAATTTACCCATATCTAGTTTCCAGCCTGATTTTGAGAAAGATAGTCTCTATCCATTATGTCCATGGAATGCTTGTGTATTCGATTCTAGGTATTCCTAGAAGTTACTTATTTTCAGATTTTTTTCATTATTAAAACACATATAACATATACACATATGTATACAACATATACATAAAATAACACACACACAGAGATGTTAAAAAGTTGTTAGATACCTGTGCTTAAATAAACTAGGATTTTTTTAAATGATACTGTGCTGTTAAGATTATTCGGAAGTTGCAGACATCGGTCCTGACATCCTATATGGTTCGCTCCATTCAAGCATTTGTTTCTGCAAAATACAGATAAAAGTACATTCCATCTGGTTTTGTTCGGAAATTTCATAAACACTGTAACTGTTTCTGTAACTAAGGCTGTGGCTTTGAAATTAGACTTACCATTCATCATGATTCAAATATTAAGGAATAGTGATTTTTAAAAGAGAATACCATTAACGGGTATTATGAGAAAAAATTTTGGTTATTCCTCAGAATGACGTTTGATTTTCAGACAAAATACATTCAGGGTATTTTGGCACATGGTATGTGTTACTGGCTGATCCCAAAGCATGTGTACTTTTTTTTTTTTTTGAAAAAGAGAGAAAAGAAGAAACAAAGAAAGAGTGAAAGAAAGAAGAAAAAAAAAAAGAATGTAAGAGAGAAAGAGGAAGAGAAAGAAGGAGAGAGAATGGGATTCTTGTTCTATTGCCCAGGCTAGAATGCAGTCTAAAAATGGGTATTTAAAACCTCTTTTATGCCAATAATTGTGCTTAACAATGGAGACATGAAGGAATAAGGGCAGCCATTCCAAAAACATACCAAAAGGTAGAGAGTGACTCTTAAACGATGTTCCTGACGTTGGAATTTGAATAATAACATTAATGTAACAGGGCATTCCAATGGCTATTAATTCACATTAGTCTCAGTTCTGGGTGCCTTCAGTGGAACCTAGAAATTTGTGTACAAATGGTGATAAGACACCTTCTGAACAGACCAATGCTGTTATAATCTAAGGTTGGATTTATAGGAGCTATGAAATAATAATGACAATGATGAGCCTATATTGCCAGAGTACATTAAAATCAGAATTAGTTAATTTGAAATAACAATACCCATTAAGATTATTAAGAACACCTTAACTCGATTTAGTATCCCAGCTGTAAGCTTCTCAAAGGTTTTCTCAGGAATCATCTAATTCAGATTCAGAATGCAAAGATGAGGCTCCGTATTCCTTTCCTTCATTTGGTGAGCATTTATTGAGGATCTACTAGATACCATACTCTTAGCTGGGACTAGGATATAAAGAGGAACAGGACATGGACCTGTCCTTGGGAAACTTGTTCTTTAGGGAAACAGATGGCCCTGGGAATGGTCAGTGATCACTCTCAGGGTAGCTGGGGAGTCCTGGGGACCACAGAGGGTTGGAGGTCACTGCATCCTAGGGCCAGGGGGCCTGCAGCCCAGAGAGGCTGAACAAAAGCATGGCTAACATTTGTCAGTGCTGCCTGGAAAACCAAGTTTGTCAACCTGTGTTTGCCTTGAAGCAGGAAATTCAGAGGTACACTTGCTGGTGGGGAGGACAGAGCCACAGTTCTGGACCCTTCTCTCTCACTACACTCATCGTGTCAAAGCTCCAGAAGTTGGGTTCAGAGCCTGGGCCTCCCTCTTTGTGAATAAAAGACAAGAAGACCTCTAAGGGGACCCCATTCTCTAGGGGGCCTATTGAGGGAGTGCTGGATTGACATGCAAGACCCCTCCATGCTGGCGTCTGGTTAACCAATTTGCTTTTCAGATGAGCAGCCACCTCCTGCTACCAGGCTTGAGAAAGTGAGGTTAGCAGGTTCTAGGTTCAGGCAAGAGCCAGTGCAAAGATCCTGGGGTGGTCAAAAGTTTCCATGTTCCAAATCTGTTGGAGATCAGTGCTGCTAAACTCTGACAAGGCAGAGATTGGTCCAAGAGGGGCCTGTGGGAAGTTTGGACCCTGTTCTCAGTGCAGTGGGAAGGCACTGAAGGGTTTCCAGGGGGGTGGTGACATGACAACGTTTCCATTTCCATAAATAATCCCTCTCGTCACTGAGTGGAGGCTGGATTGTAAATCAGTCTCCAGACCCCTGCTGTCCAGTGAGACTTCCCTGAGATGGTGGACGTGTTTACATCTGCGCTGTCCAATACGGTGACCCCTGCAGGGTAAATGAACCTAAGAGCAGTAACTTAAACATTTTCTTAGAATGACACTGTGTGACAGCGCATCTAAATGGCAGCGCATCCCAAGCTGGGGAATCTGGCCTGGCCAACTTGAAGATTTGTTCTTCATCTGTGAGGGACATCTGAGCCCCCAGCTGGTCCTGTGGAACATGAGCTGTACAGGGGATTGAGGCCCTGAGTTTTGGGATAAATGAAGGTGGCAGGTGGAGATCATTAAGGGCAGGTGTTAGGTGAAAATCCTATAGAGACTGCGTGCTCTCTGCAGGCATTGGGGTTTTCCTGGCCAGCCTGCCACTGTACTGTAGGGAAGGTGGATATGTTGTCAGCCTGTTGCTGCTGGACTCTCCCCTGTATGTAAGCCTCTAATCATACTCAATGTCTTCTTTGCCGGCTGTGGGTCTCCTGTTTGGCCTCTTGAACCTGGTGCCTTCCCTACAGAGGTTAACGGGGGTTTGCCCCAACAGCCCCTCATTCCCAGTGGCTGTGGAACAGCTGAAATGGGGCTTGTGGGACTGGGGGCTGAGTTCAGCTAGCTCATTTAAATGTAAATACCCCCAAATGGCCAGCGGCTATCCTGTTGGACCCAACTCCAGACCTTCCTCTAGGAGTGGGAAGGACTGGAGGTTCCCCCAAATCCTGGTTACCCTGCCCACCCTTGTCCTCGTCTCTAGGGTCTTGAGGATGCATCTGAGAAGCGGGATGGCCGGGTCAAAGGGGAGGAACACTTTTAGGATTTCTGTGTTCCTATTTTCAGAGTGCTCTGCGGTAAAGGTCCACACAGGTACTCTCTCACTGTGGCGACCGTGAGGGAGAGCCACTGCCCATAGCCTCGTTCACTCGGGAATGACCTTTGCTTCTCTTGCCTTCTCCAGCTTGAGGGGCAGGGGTGGTTGATCAAGGAGCTGACTTCAAACTAGCCTTGGTGGCTCCTTCTGACCTCCCCACCGATGACCCTCCTCAGGGTATCCATTGCAGCCCGTAAATACTCCCAAACCCATTTTCCAGAATTGAAAAACCAAAACAATCCATGACTCTCTCTTGGGTTCCGAGGACACAGATCAGCGTCTCCTCTGGGCAGAAAGTGCCGGGGCTCATCCCAGGCCACGTGGGTGGGAGGAGCCAGCTTGCAGTTCCTCCTGCTTTCTTGGCTCCACCCACATGGTATCATTCCTCTACATGACTTCCCAATTAACAACCCCAACCCTCTGGATTACCGTTTCTCATTTGCTGGGATTATTAGCAGTGAAAATACTAATAATCATGATAAATATTGGCTGCTGCCATCCACACTGCCCCCCAGCCCCTGTTCTCCCATTCGGCATAATTAAAAAGTGAGCCAACTGGGCAAATAAAAAGCCCAGATGGCCCCTCCGGCCTCAGAGAGGACATGGGAGGATCATAGACCCCAAATAGGCCATTAACGCCGTGCCAGAGCCACCAGCAAATATGGAGCAAAACAAATGAAGCTCAACTGCAAAGGGAGAAGCCTAATAAATCTTACCCAAAGTGGCTTTCACTTGGGGCCCGAGGCTGTAATTGGAGGGGTGATGTTGGGACCAGCTCCCTCTCTGGTTTTGCTCTGAGCACGGGGTCCCAAGTTCCCCCCATGCAGGCAGGCATCACACACAACTCTCATTTCCCACTTCTGATCCAACCCTGACCTGTCCTTTGGGGTTCCTGGGACAGCCTGGCGCTTTCCTCCTTCCAAGCCCCTGGTTACGTTTTTCATTCTGCCTTCAAAACTTTCCTCCCCAGCAACCTGATCTGCCCTCCCCTCGCACCCAGTCTTCCCCCTTCTCCTACAGCCCTCCCTGTGTCCCGCTTCCTATGCCCCTTCCTTTCTGCAAAGCTGGTCTCCAAAGTCACCGCCTCCCAGCAGCCCTTCCTCATACAGCCCACTCTTTGCAGACTGTTTCTTCACATGCGGCCTCTCTGGGATCTTGGAGGAGCTAAATGCACCCTGAGCTTAGCCCTTGAATAACTCATGTGACCCTGGGCAAGTCAAGGCTTCTCTCTGGTCCTCAGTGACCGAATCTGCAGAAGGGTGGCTTTCCCAGAAGAGCATTTTGAGGATTAAACAAGCTACTCCTAACAAAGGGGCCTACACAGAGGTGGCGTGTAGGAGGCATAGTAAGTGTTTAACTAAAGTTAATTGAATGGTTCTCTTACTCCATACCTTTTCATACTTAGGAACCCAGTTTGCATGGAACATCTGGTTCACATTGCAGTGGGTATATTCTTTGTCCTTTAACCATGTCATCCCATTAGTCTGAGGCGATCACTGCTGCTATTTGTCCTTCCTTACAATAGCTGATACAGGAGTCCACGTGCTGGGGCTGCCAAATTCGTGATGCAAAAAGATGAGGTGGTGAATTATAGGGATGCATCTCCTTTCTCCTTCTCCCTGGGAAGCTGCCTAACCACTCGCAGCTGGCTGGGACTCCTGGAGAGTTATTTGCAAAGGTGGCTACGAGGGCTCTATATCACTTGCTTCTGGTCTTCAGGCCTGATATTTTGACAGAACTTTTTCCCCCAGCTCCGGAGAAAATGAAAATAATTTGGCTTCTGGCTGGGCATGGTGACTCACACCTGTAATCCCAGCACTTTGGGAGGCTGAGGCGGGCAGATCATGAAGTCAGAAGTTCGAGACCAGACTGGCCGATATGGTGAAACCCCATCAGCTACTCGGGAGGCTGAGGCAGAAGAACTGCTTGAACCCGGGGGGGCGGAGGTTGCAGTGAGCTGAGATCGTGCCACTGCGCTCCAGCCTAGGTGACAGAGCGATACTCTTTCTCAAAAAAAAAAAAAAAGAATTTGGCTTCCAAAGCCCTACGGTCTGAGCTGCCTCTACCCTCCCCATCCCTACCACACACACACTTTCCTGGAGGGCAGGGCTCCCTTACATCTTGTTCTAATCCAACTGCCTCTTGCAGTTGAGTTTGGGGTCTTCTAACCTTGCCTGAGAAAGCAGAATACAATCTAGATTTCCAACAATGGGGAGTTTGTTCAATAAATCACAGTGCCATATGCGCAATTATGATATATTTTCAATGCAAAAAAAGCAGGTTGCAAAACAGTATGTGAAGTAAGAACCTATTTTGGTTAGAAAAAATTTCCCAACTATATATGTATGGGCCAAAAATTGTCTGGAAGGATGACTGTACACCAAAATGTTAGCAATCGTTTTTCTGCTTTTTAAAATGTTTATTTCCTGAGTAGTGGGCTAACAGAGGATTTCGACTTCTTTCCTTGTGCATGTCTGTACTTTTCTGATTTGTTTATAATGAACGTGTATTTCTCCTGTCTCAACTAAATAAACAAATAAATAAAAGCACCACCGGGTTCTCCCAGGCCTTGTTTGCATACATTTGCATGCTGTCCGATCACATGCCATCCACCAAAGCTCTATGTCATCCGCCTTCCAGAATTGCAGAGGCCAGGCTTGCCTTCATTGTTCTCCGTTATGAGGCCATGACGATCGGTCGTCCAGCCCTCCTTAGGAGGACGCCGGCACACCCCCGTGTGAGAGCCGAGCCCAGCCTCCCCACACGTCTCTGTCCAGCATCCCACCCTCCCGTGAGACGACAGTGGTGACACCAGCCCAGACACAACAGCTCCGTTGTCACACTTCCGACCTCGAAGGCGTCTTCATTCCACTCGGTTGGCAGCATTTTCATGTTATTCTCAGTGCTGTGACCTTAAGTGGCTGCTTTTCCTTTCTTTCTCTTTTCCTTGTGTTTCGCTTCCCCTCCTCCTCTCCTCTCTCCCGACTGCGATTGTCTGAGCCAGGCATCTGAGCTGTCTCGAGCTTGCCTCCTATTTTTGTACGTTGTGAAACCGGGGGATACAAAGGGCCGTGAGTACCACGCAGCTCCCAGTCCCGCGACGACGCGTCTGTCTCCTTGCTTTTGGCTGGGGCCAGATCGCATCTTGAGAACAGCGGCAAAGCGTAAGCCAGGGGGAAGATCATGCTTGCTAATTGGTGCGAGTTTTGTCTGACTCTTCATTGACGGAAATACAATAGATCCAGGAGCTCACACACACACACACACCCCTCCCAAAAGGACTGAAACTCTGCTCAGACTGTCCTATCAGAAGCACGTGCCCTTAGACCAAAGGAACAAGGCGTATCTCTTGCAGCTGATGACATTTGGTAGGATGGAAACCTATACTTCCAGGATGTCGCTTGATCGTGTAACTCCTAATTCATCTGTTCTAGTCTTCCGTGACAACCACCATCACCAAGTTACAATTCATGTAACATTGGTTATGTGCCTGACGGATGTGACTACATTCAATCCCAACACTTATTAGTTGAATAACTAACTTATGTTGTGGGCATAAAGCACTCAGAACAGTGTCTGACACTCAGGGAGCCTGCAATCCAAGTTCATTATTTAATATTCCTGATGACTCTGGAAGGTGTGTACTATGGGGTGGCCATGTGTTTAGAATTGAGATGATGATCTTACCAACCATTGCAATATCAATAATCTCTTTCTTATATATTTACCTTGGCTTATAGGCCTGGTGATCACTGCATTTTATCCCCACCCCACCATGTGGGATACACAGATTTAGGCACAGTCTTTGCTTACGTTAGGCAGCTGGTGAGGAGTGGGAGGTAAAATTTGCAGTCTTCTCTGTTTGATTCCAAAGCCCATTGATTCCACCAGAAAGTCCCTGGTGCCAGCTGGGGGGAGGGCCCTGAGGGTGAGAGAGGCTGGTAGGCACGAAGTCCTCACGTCCTGCAGCTGCTCTGCCCTATGCAAGTGCCCACAGCCCCGCCCACACCTTTCCTTCCTGGTTTCTCTCCATCTATGAGACCCACCAGCCAGAGTCTGAAGGGTTGGTACGTATGGAATAAAGGTGATGTGTTGGCTGAGTCTTGATGACATGTGGGGCAGGTAATATCTGTGGTGCAATGCACACCCCAGAGCTCCCTATGGGGCCAGGCTGAAGCTAGACTTCCCCCAGACCATCTTTGCCTAACTTCCTTCCTGCCCTAGCCCACTTCCCTCTTTCCCTCACAAATTTCTCCTGAGGTCATTCCCTTCCTAAGCCATGTGCCCAGGAATCCCTCTGTCAGACTGTGCTTCCAGGAAACCTGTCCTGGGATGGTGTCCCACAGGCCCTGAAGCTCACACCATAGGGCTACCAGTGGTTACAGCAACCTGCTGTCAACTCTCTGGGGGAGCTGCAAGTCTTGGGGTTCAGTAGCATGACCCCCATTTTCTCACCCCCCCACAATTACATGCAAGCACACACACCCATGATACACTCATGTATACACAACCACATGCATACATGCACACACAACCACATATCATTCATGCACATACAACTACACATACACCCATGCATATACAACTGCACATACATGCATGTATATAGAACCAGATATACATGCATGTACCTATAACCAAGAACATGTGTATACACACAACTGCACACATGCACACCCCAATAATACACTCATGCATATGCAACCATACATATGTGCACACAACCACATGCACACATGTACACACAACCATACATATGTGCATGCACACACAACCACACATCAGTCATGCACACACAACCGCACATACACCCATGCATACACCACACATACATGCATGTATATAGAACCAGATGTACATACAACTAAACATGCATGCACACACAACCACACACGTGTGTACCTATAACACATGCACACACCTCCCATACAAGCATGTACACACCACACATGCCAACATATACAAACACATGTATGCACACACAACCACACGCATGCACACACACCCATGATACACTCATGCATATGCAGTACCACATATGTGTGCACACACAACCACATGCACACATGTACACACAACCATACATATGTGCATGCACACACAACCACACATCAGTCATGCACACACAACCGCACCTACACCCATGCATACACAACCACACATACGTGACGGTATATAGAACCAGATGTACATACAACCAAACACACATGTACATACACCACATGTATACACAACCACACATATGTGATTTGGTGGGGTCTTTGGCACAACGTCTCCCCTCCCTGAGCCTCCTGTGGCTCTCTGGAATTTGAAAGGTGAGAGGAGTTAATTACCAACCACTGGCCTTCTCTCAAGGCCAAGGTCATGCTGAAGGGTCAGCATTTCCACTCTCCCCTTCATTTTCCCCTTCTGGGGACAAGGATGGTCTCCCAGGAAGCCTGTAAGGTTGGAAATTGATTTCTTGATTTCTACGTGCATTTTGCTACCAATTCAGGGCATAGAAAAATGCAATCCTTTTTTCATTGATCCTCATCAAACAGTGTGGTGGCTGGAATCAAAGGGGCAGGGGTTGCAGGGGATTCCCCAGCGTCCTCCCGTGCTCAGAGAGAAATCTGGCTTCAGAGGAGTCCATCTCCTTGTTAGTTTTAAAGATGTATAATCTGTTTTGTTTCTTGGTTTGTTTTTCCTCCTTTTGCGGCAAACAGCACAGACGCAGGAGGGCTTACAACTGCTGTCTTTGTGTGGAAATTCCCTTTGCAGGAAGTGTCTAGGGCCACTTCTTGTGAATAACTCGTTGACTAAACATTATGTCCCTGCCTGGAACCTGAGAGCTAGACCCCACTAAACGGCCTGGGTTCCCCCACTTACCAGCATCACCCCAATGATGAGAAGTTACCATAGCCCCACACTCCATCTGTAGATTGCCTGTAGAGATCTAAACCCCAGACCCTGTTTTCCATGAACAAGAGAGCAGGAGTAAGCTGTGCTTTTTTACTGGCATGAGTTGAGTGGTCTCTTACTGGCATGGGGAACTAGGGGGTGATGGAGTAAGGACAGCCAGTAGGAGACTCACATCTTTGGCTCCTGAGGCCCCTAGCTCTGTCCTTGGCCACGGTCACTCTCCCAAGCGTGCCTTAGCGCCTGCTCTTTCCTCATGAACCTTGTCCCTGTTTGTCCCAGCAGGTGCTCTGAGCCTTGCTGTCCCAGCCAGCTTGTCCTTGGCATCACTCCAATCTTGCCATTCTCCCCTTGTATAACCACCATTGTTCTTACCCTCCTCTTTTTTTGGGAAAAAGAAAAGCTACTCCAGCTTCTGAAAAATCAAACACCGCATGTTCTCACTCATAGGCGGGTG
>CAUYLG010021693.1:0-58131 GCA_963573385.1 Cacajao melanocephalus | reverse complement strand
TGAAAATAAACATGAAAATCAGTATTTCAGAGAATAAAAGAAGAGAATCTGTTTTCAGTGACTGCAAAGCTTAGGAAATCCTGACCCAGCCTAGGATGTCGGATCTCATTGTCCTCAATGCTGCTCTGCGCACCTCATACCCTTCAATAAAATGCTTTGACCTGACCCCATCTCCCAAAATAAGGAAATGTATACAAATCATTTTACAAAGCTAACATAATTTCAGTTTCAAAACCTGGCAAGAAAAGCAGAAGAAAAGAAAATTATGACTCAACCACCTTTTTTTTTTTTTTTTTTTTTGAGACAGTCTCACTCTGTTATCCAGGTTGGAGCACAGCGGTGCGACATCAACTCACTGCAACCTCTAGGCCTCCTGAGTTGAAGCAATTATCATGCCTCAGCCTCCCAAGTAGCTGGGCTTACAAGCGTGCACCACCATGCCCAGCTAATTTTTGTATTTTTAGTAGAGATGGGGTTTCATCATGTTGGCCAGGCGGTCAGGAACTCCTGAACTCAAGTGACCCACCTGCCTCAGCCTCCTAAAGTGTTGGCATTACAGGCATTAGTCACCACACCAGGCCTAAACACATTTCCTCATAGGTTAAAAAAGATTCTAAATAAGACACTAGCCCATCAAATTTAGTGGCAAAATTTTTAAAATCAGACTATGCCAAAAATCCTAGTCAGAAAAATTACTAATTAACATACTATATTAATAAAAAGAAAAGAATAATAATCATCATTATAGATACAGAGGGAAAAAAGCACTTGATACATTTCAGCTCTGAAGTATGATTTTAAAAAAACCTTTTAGAAAACTAGGAATAGAAGCAAATTTACTTAATATCTTAAAGGGCATCTAGAAGTCTGCAGCAAACATCATGCTGAATGGCAACATTTTAGAAAATTTCCCATTTCTATCATGAAAAGACAGAAATGCCTTCTAATATGATGTCTACTAAATATGTACTGGAGGTTCTAGCCAATGCATTAAAAGAAAATGAAATAGTAGAATTGGAAAGGAAAATACAAAATTGTCTTTATTTATAGAAGTCATGATTGCTGGTAAAAGAGAATCCACAAACTAATAGAACAAATAAGAATTCAGTCAAGTTACTGAGTTCAGTTTTTATAAAATCAATAGCATTCTTAATTTCACTAACTTGAGAATACAATTTTTTTTTTTTTTGAGACAGAGTCTCGCTCTATTACCAGGCTGGAGTGCAGTGCATGGTCTTGGCTCACGGCAACCTCCCATTCCTGGGTTCAATCAATTCTCCTGCCTCAGCCTCCCAAGTAGCTGAGACTACAGGATAATTTTTTTATTTTTAGTAGAGACGGGGTTTCACCATGTTAGCCAGGATGGTCTTGATCTCTTGACTTCGTGATCCACCCGCCTCAGCCTCCCAAAGTTCTGGGATTACAGGCATGAGTCACCGTGCCCAGCAGAAAATATAATTTAAAGCACACACACACACACACACACACACACACACACACAATTCATAATAGCAATAGAAACTAAAAGGTACCTAGAAATAATTCTAACAAAAATTGGTGGTGACTGCATTGGTGTTCATTTTAGAATTCTCTGTATTTTTCTATGATGGGTATTCTTCATAAGAAAAAGGAAATGCTTTGATTCTACCAAATGCAGTCAACTATGTTACCATATAACAATATCAAAATAAAATCTCCTTTTGTCTCTACCTAATGCCTTTTTCCGTAACAGGCTCTGCTGCTCCCTAGCTCTGTGACTTTAAGAAAAATTATTCAAACCCTCTGAGCCTTCATTTCCTCATGCACTAACTGAAAATAATACCTGCTTTGCAGTGTTGCTGAGAAGTTAAAAGATCTTACTCAGTGTGGTGCATAAGGAAGTAGTCAATGCTTGCTTATTTGATTCATTCATCTAACACATATCCATTAAGTCTCTGTTGCGTGCCTGGCACTGTTGTAGTCACTGGGTATAGAGCATTGGTCAAGACAGAAAAATCCCTGCAAGACTTACAATCTAGTGGAGGAGGCATGCGATAACAATTAAGTTAAATAAAGGGTATAGTATTTAACTAAGATGGTGAGAAATGCTAAGGAGAGAAATAAAGTGGGATGTTTGCTATAACTGCCTCTCTCCTCATGTCTTTGATGTCTCTCTGTCTCTCTTATCAGTCTTTCTGTATCTCTTTTTTATTTTCCTGAAGACTGGCACTTTTCGACCAACTCTTTTCAATGAATTACCTTTTCTGAGAACAATGTGCTAAATGAGGTCTTGCAAACATTTAGGAAAATAAGTAAATAACTTGTTGCAGATTTAAATTTTCAATTTTGTGTCTAGAATTATGTCAGGTACATTGGTAGATAGTAATGAGCTAGAAGGTAAAGTCCCTGCCATGGACATACTTAAAGTCCAGTTGGGGGAATAACATGCTGGTGGAAGAGATAAAAATGAAAGACATAATCTTAATAAATGCTGAACAGAGAGGTCCTCACATAAGGAGAAAGCCAGTGGGTATGTGAGAGCTCAGAGATGGCTCAGTGGGTGCCATTTTTGATGGTGTCATACTAATATAACTTCAATAAGGAAAAGATTCACTTGCCACAAAGTGTTAATGACACCTATCTTATGCCAAGCACTAGGCTAAGCTGAGAATGCAGCCAAGAAATGCAACCTGTGACCATGAGGAGATCATAACTGGGTGGAAAATGAGACTCTTGAGCAGACCATTTAGAACACTGTGTAACTTGTGCAGTTGACCAGACAGAGGCAACATACATGAGATAGCATAACTTACTTTCTATTTGATCCTTTTCTTCACCAGGGTCTTTTCACCTAATTCACTTAATGTTTGATGACTACGTGCTCTACCTGTTAGAATCTCTGCACTGTCAGGAGCGGGCCAATGAGCTCATGCGAGCCATGAAGGGTGAAGGAAGCACTGGTAAGCCAGCATTTTCCTGGGAATTGCACCACTTGTAATCTTGGTAATTTTATTTGTATCCTTACTTCTGTGCTTTATGTTTAACTCTGTATCTGAAACAATTTAATTATGGTGAACAGGTCAAGTGGTATCAAACCAATTGTGTCTTTTTCCTCTTGAAAAGATGTGGGCTGGGTATAGTGGCTCATACCTGCAATCCCAGCACTTTGGGAGGCCAAGGCGGGTGGATCTCTTGAAGCCAGAGTTCGAGACCAGCCTGGTCAACATGGCAAAACCCTGTCCCCACTAAAAATATAAAAAATTAGCTGGGCATGGTGGTATACACCTGGAGTCCCAGCTGCTCAGGAGGCTGAGGCATGAGAATCACTTGAACCCGGGAGGTGGAGGTTGCAGTAAGCTGAGATTTTGCCACTGCACTCCAGCCTGGGTGACAGAGCAAGAATCCATCTCTAAATAAATAAATAAATAAATAAAATAAGACGTGTATATATGCAAATTGCCTGGAATGCCATGATGGTGATGGGAAATCACCGAAGAGTTTTAAGCAAGAGAGTGATATAACACAGATTAGAAGAATATTTTACTTTTTAAAGTTCCTTAAAGACAACTTGCCTTTACATTTGGTTCTAAAAACTTATCCTATCTCTATCCACAGCAGAAGTCCGAGAAGAGATCATCTTGACAGAGGCTGCCGCACCCACCCCTTCACCAGTGCCATCGTTTTCTCCAGCAAAATCTGCCACATCTGTGGAAGTGCCACCTCCCTCTTCCCCTATTAGCAATCCATCCCCTGAGTACATTGGCCTCAGCACTACAGGTAATGAAAAGTTCTTCAAAAACTTCGGGGAGTTAATGTTTGAAGAAAGGGCTTTCTGCCAGCCTGGACAGCATAGTGAGACTTCATCTACACACACACACACACACACACACACACACACACACACACACACACACAATTAGCCAGGCATCTTGGCTTACACCTGTAGATCCAGCTACTTGGGAGGCTTAGGTGGAAGG
Organism: Cacajao melanocephalus; assembly: GCA_963573385.1. NCBI lineage: Eukaryota > Metazoa > Chordata > Mammalia > Primates > Pitheciidae > Cacajao > Cacajao melanocephalus. Next base: position 54,175 of record CAUYLG010021693.1, on the reverse strand, counting down.
ATCGCTTGAGCCCAGGAGGTCGAGGTTGCTGTGAGCTATGATTGCACCACTGCATTCTAGCCTTGGTGATAGAGTGAGACCCTGTCTCACAAAAAGAAAAAAAGGGTTTTCTGGAAAAGCATTCTTTCCCCAAAATCTCCAAAAGATAATGCCAAAACCCGGGTGTCTTCCTGGATTTGTGAATGATGTGCAGGTATTCATTTATTCATTGGTACACATTCTGTATGCTGCTGTTTTCAAGTTGGTAAATTAAACAAATGATAAAATTTCAAAACTAAGGCACTGAAATGATTATAATGCTATATAACATAAATACACAAACATTCTTGAAAACAAGAAAGAGAATTCTCTGAATCAAAAACAGAGCTTCTTTCTTTTTCTCTGGAAAGGGAGGCAGACAGGAAGCCATACACTAAGCTATGGAAACCATAAAGAGGCAGGGGCTGTGACATGAGTGGGTCTTGAGCTAAGCTAGAGCTGCCGGGCACATGGCATGAGGCTGATGCTACTGTGAGGCTGCACTGATTGGAGGCTCACATGGTCCAAGATGTGCACAAGAGTCTCATAAGATTAATTTACAACCAAGAATCACCCAAGCTTGGATATATACCCAAAAGAAGGCAGAGATCCAAACAGACGTTTGTACATCAGTGTTCCTAACAGCATTTCTCACAATCGCTAAAAGGCAGAAACAACCCAAGTGTCTACTGATGGATGAATGGAAAAAAGAAAATGTGATATGTCCACAAATGGAATATTATTGAACCTTGAAAAGGAATGAAATTCTGACACATGCTGCAACTTGGATGAGCCCTGAAAGCAGTATGCTAATGAAATAAGCCAGACACAGAAGGACAAATACATGATTCCATTTATATAAGGTACCTAGAATAGTCAAAGTCACATAGACAGCAAATGGAATGGTGGATGTCAGGGGCTGGAGGGAGGGGAAATGAGGAGTTAGTGTTTAATAGGTATAGAGTTTCAGTCTGGGATGATGGAAAAACTCTGAAGATGCATGGTGGTGATGGTTGCACAACATGGTGAATGTACTTAATGCCACTGAACTGTACACTTAAAAATGATTAATATTGGGCACAGTGGCTCATGCCTGTAATCTCAGCACTTTGGGAGGCCAAGGTGGGCTGATCACTTGAGGTCAGGAGTTTGAGACCAGCCTGGCCAACATGGTGAAACTTCATTTCTACTAAAAATACAAAAATTAGCCAGGTGTGGTAGCACATGCCTGTGATCCCAGCTACTTGGGAGGCTGAGGCAAGAGACTCGCTTGAACCCAGGAGGTGGAGGTTGCAGTGGGCCAAGATTGCTCCACTGCACTCCAGCCTAGGCAACAGAGCAAGACTCCATCTCAAAAAAAAATGGTTAATATGGTAAATTTTATGTTATGTATGTATTAGCACAATTAAAAGTCACTCAGGCATCTGTGGAAGCCCAATTCCATGAAGGAGGAACAATAAACTCAAGAACAGAGAGAGTCTATAGCCAAAGGAATAAAGTTAATAGGACAACCTGAAAAGTATTGTTAAGATGAGAACTAAAAAGAAGAAATCAGCCAGGCACAGTGGCTCACACCTGTAATCTCAATACTTTGGGAGGCCAAGGTGGAAGGATAGTTTGAAGCCAAGAGTTTGAGACTGTCCTGGCCAATATAGTGAGACCCTGTCTCTACAAAAATTTTTTATAAAGTTAGCTGGGCATGGTAGTATGCACCTGTGGTCCCAGATACTTACTTAGGAGGCTGAGATGGGAGGACCATTTAAGCCCAAGAGTTTAAGGCACAGTGAGCTAAGATCAGGCCACTGTACTCTAGCCTGGGTGATAGCCTGGTTCAAAAAAAAAAAAAAAAAAGAGAAAAGAGAAAGAGAAGGAAAAGAAATCATATTCATGAGAGTCAAGATCTTCAAAAGGAAATATATAATTATTGAAATAATTTAAATAGGTAAATTGAATATTAGAAAATTAGATCCAATGGAAAGAGATCAGTAAACCAAAAGACTGAACTGAAGAGTTCTCTGATAATGTGACAAAAAGAAATGTTAGGTATAAAAGTCATGTTAAGAAAAAGGAATGACAAACTCAGAAATTCCAATATTCATTTAATAAATGTTCCAGAGAAAGAAAGAAAGTGGATAAGTAATAGCTGACGGTTTTACAAAATGGAGAAGACAAGGCTTCTTAGACTGAACGCTCTCATTAAACATGTGCCGAATAAATGGGGGAAAAAAAAATAACCTCTAAGCCCACTGAAGAAAATCAAAGATAAAAGAAATCTTATTAGATTCCCCCCAAAAAAATCCAGATAAGCTCCAAAGGAGAGAGAATCAGACTGATAACAGACTTCTCATCTGCAACATTAGATTCAATATCTGAAACCATATTTTGAAGTGTAAAGAAAAAAACTGCAGTGAAAACTTTGGATCCAGAATCCTATATATGTTTATTTAAATATATACGTACATGTATATATTTTTTCCTATGAGGACATTTTATGTGACAAGTCCTGTGCTGGGTGCTATGGGAAATAAACAGATTACTATGCCAAGGCCTTGCTACCAAGAGGGAACACAAGGATAAGAAAAGTACCAAGATGTAATCCCAGCACTTTGGGAGGTCGAGGTGGGTAGATCACGAGGTCAGGAGATCAAGACCATTCTGGCTAACACGGTGAAACCCTGTCTCTACTAAAAATACAAAAAAATTAGCCGGCATGGTGGTGCATGCCTGTGGTCCCGGCTACTTGGGCTGCTGAAGCAGGAGAATCGCTTGAACCTGAGAGGCAGAGGTTGCAGTGAGCCCAGATGGTGCCACTGCACTCCAGCCTGGGTGACAGAGTGAGACTCCGTCTCAAAAAAAAGAAAAGTACAGAGACAACTGTTATGGAAGGAAGAATGTGGTATATGCAATAAGTGAGATATAAACTAATGCTATGAGGTTCCCAAGGAAGGAGAGGTTCTATGTGGCTGGCAGTATCAGAGAAGACCTCACAAAGACTCCAGGCTTTGTGGAGTGAAGGGCTTGGTCAGGCTGTGATAGATAATTAGTTCATTATCCTTCCATCCAAACCAGCTCTACTACCCTCCCGTTACCCAGGCAGCAAATATGGGAGTCAGCTTCAAATCTTTCCTCTCCCTCAACTCCTGTATTAGGATAGGCTAAGTTGGTGTGACAAATAGATCCAAACACGGGTGGAGTTAACACAGCAGAAATCTATTTCATGCTGGAAGACAGTACTAGTAGGGTATTCTGTCATAGAGGAGGCTCTCTGTAATGCAGCCATTTGGAAACACATGCTCCTTCAATATAAGGCTCCACCATACCCCAGGGCAGTGTTTCCCAAACTGTGATCCACAGATCAGCAGTATCAGTATCTCCTGGGAACTTACTAGAAATGTCATATCTGGTCCCACTGTAGACCCAGTGAATCAGAAACTCTAGGAGCAGGGCCCAGGAATCTTGTTCAACAAACCTCCAGGTGATTCTGATGCTCACCAGGTTAAGGACCACTGCCTGAGGGCTTTGTTAAGTCTGCAACCAGCTGGCAGAAATGGAAAAAGGGCATGGAGGATGAAAAATGACTCTCTTAAAAGCCCTGGCCTGAAGGTGGCACACATCACTTCCACTTATATTCCATCAGTGGGGACTTAGTCACATGGCCTCATGGAACTGCAAGAGAGGCTGGGAAATGTAGAATAGCATGTACCCAGGCAGGGAGCGGGGAACAGCTTTGGGGGTGACAGCTGGCATTCTCCAACACACTTCCCAAGTCCAGTTGTTCTCATACAAATCGAGACTGATCTGTTCCTTCCCATCCCACTCATGCCTCTCTGATTCAGGCCTCCCCCACCTCTCATGGACATCCACAGTGACCCTTAAGCGGGTACCCTGCCTCCAGACGCTACTCTGTCCACTCTCACACTACCCACTAAGGCTCAATTTCATGAAGCTTGTGCCTCCTCAAAGTGCTGGGGCAAAGAACCTACTGCCTCATTCTAAAAGCCTTAAAGAGCTCTCTTTCTCCAAATCACTTCTCACACTGTTCCTTCCTCCTGGCTAGCCTCCTTCCACCTGCTGCCTGATGAAATCCTACTTACCTCCTTTGATGCTTCCTCACCCTCCAAGTTAGAATCTTCCTCTAGACCCTCACAGCATGGACTTAATTATCTCCTAATTCTATTTAGGACTGTTTCCATAATAGATTCAGAACTAAAGTATTATTATTTTTAGGGTCAGATTGCTCCATTTGGGATGTCTTTTATTATTCACTCATTTACTCACATATCTATCCATTTATTCAAAAAATATTTCTCAGGGGGCTTCTATGTGCTAAACACTTTTGGATAGGTGGTGATACAATGGCAAACAATAGAAGTGTGGTCCCTCCCTCCTGGGAGTTTATGTTTAGAGGTTAGGGTTCTTGATGAGCAAACTGACGGTAACAATATAGTGTGAGGAGTGCTGGATTGGAAGAAGGGTCAGAATATTATGGGAACATGAAGGAGAGGGGAAAAAAGGTATTCCAAGCAGAAGCAAGAGAGAGCATACTATTTTCAGGAAACTTCCAAGTGTACATCCTAGGAGACTTTAGATTAGTCCCCTCTTCTCTCTACAGAACTACACCTACTTAGAGAGGGATTGAGTGGATGCGTAAGAAACTGGAAGGACTTGCTGTCTTGTGTACTTGCCAGTAAACTCAGTGGGCCTCTGTCAGAGATGGCTGAGGAAATTGAATTCTTCAAAGTATTGAAAAGTTGAGTTGTTGATAAACGGCATTAGATCAAGCTTTGATTTCACTTTTGGTACACAGCTTGAGTCTTCTTCTGTGGAAATTTAGATTTGAGATTGCCATATTTGTTTATATAGATGCGCCTCAAACTTTATTCTGTTGTCTGCTTTGAGGAGGAAGAATGTGATCAGGTTCCTACTTCCCTCCCATTTTCTTTCCATAGTGGGTTGCTGTAGTTCCTGCTTAGAAGGCTCAGAAAAAGAAACTGTAGTGAAAAGAATGACTTTGTTCACTGAACATTAAAAGGGAAGATAATTTAAGTACTGTTTGCAGCACTTCATGCAGCTCTCAGGAGTTCTTTAAAGACTGAGATTATTGGGCAACCATCCTGAGTCTCTTGTCTCCCTAAAGAAAGAGCCGTTAACCCGAATAATCCTGCCCAAATATCCCTGTCACCACCAGGGAGACACACACGAGTTTGCTAGTGAGAACATCCTTACTTCTGAAATAAACAGGGAAATTATGCAAGTAAAACAGTTCTGCATTATGAAGCAGAAACCATTTGGGTGAAGCATTTCTCAAACTGCAGCAACATTTCAAATAAAGAGACAGACTCTAAGGGAATAAGGGATGGGAGGGAAGAGCATGAAGGACAGATGTCTAGGATCTTCTCATAGTTCTCATCCAGCAAGTGAGCATGCCTGGCTTTCTTCGAAGCAATGTGGAGGCCTCAGGGTATGGCAGGTGTGATAGACAAGGCCACAGGAATATCATAAATGTCTTCAGAGATTTCTGTGCAATGTGTTCAAGAGCCATAAAAGTAGCTTCTTAGAAATACAAATGTGAAACAGGTTCTCTTCAGATGATTTTAAGCTTTGAAGATTTTGGCACATTCCAGCTTTGTTCTCAGATATCTCCAGAGGGCATTAAAAATGTCATCCTATATAAAACTATGTATGATATTTTTCTCAAGTACCACTTTTGAAATACTCCATTGCTAAATTACAGTGGATCTTGGCATGCAATGTGGGTCATGGTCTTAGAGGAAAGAAAACCTAATTTCCTAACAATGTGTACGATTATATAGGCATATTATAAAGTACAAATTACCCATGATAGAAACCTAAACATTAGGAAATCTATTATAGTAGGCTTCTTAAATTTGGAATTTGTGTAAATTTTCATTGAACAATAGTATAAATTGTAAAATAATTATGTAAATCTTATAAAATGAATTTGCCATGTTTCTTTGTTGTCAAAGTCAACTCAGTACATGGTTTTCATACCCAGTTAATTTTTATTTCTATCTTAAAATTATTGCTTGACTTATAGCCCATCTACTTTCCAAAAAGTTTTGAAGTAGTTTGTAATAAAAACAGGAAAATGAGCTTCATAAAAAGGACCAAAACCAGGAAGCAAGAAATAAAGAAAAGGTGAGGAAAATTAACAAAACAACTGTTAGCTTTAAAAGTTTATTAAAATCTTATTAATAGCTGAAATTTTATGTGACCCAGTTATTTTGTTGGGTTTCCAGCATATCAATGATCAGAGAATGTAAATATTGCCAGGTTCGACTTGCTGAGAATCAAGGCTAATCAGGTACCTAGGACTCCTGAACAAATAAATGTCCCACTTTGGATGGACACTTTCCCATTTTTCATCTATGAAAAAGGAACAGTATTATGTATACCTGGTGAGCACAAAGCTAAAATTAGTTCATCGCATATAACCTTTTGGCATCCTCTGATACAAGGACTAGGGAATACAAGGTAGTACAGATAATGAGTTATGACTCACTAGGAAAACAGCCACTCTGCTTATCCATATCTACGTCTAGTTCCATGTCCATATTTCTAAATATGTTTTATGAAGACTGTACTTATTAATTGATTTTTTAAAGGGGGAAAGGGCAAGGAAAGAAATTTCAGGTACCTAAAATTAAAAATGATATATGGCCAATTTTGGTTGGGTTCATGGCAATGCCATGATAATAGGCTGGTTAAAGGATTCCATTCCAACAGATTTCTGCAAGGTAAAATCTAGCCTGTCTGTCCATTTTCTCCCCAAAATTTGTAGATTTGCTACCCTCCCTCGTGACCTGGCAAAGTTTGGAAACCTTAACTTTCTTTGAGGAAAACTGGCTCTTTTCCTCCTTGGGAGCATGGCAGGCAGTGCCAAACTGATCAGTCTATTTAACATGACATTGGGCTGCAATTCTTTAATGTCATCTACAGCAAAATGTTAAGCTCCTACTCTGTCCCATCGGTCCACTGAAGGGTTCTAAAACCTCGTTTATGATGTCATTTTAAGTATTCCCTCCTTTGGCAATGACAATAAAAGTTAACCATTAAACTCAGGTTTTCAACTTCCCACCATGGTTCCCTGCAACACAAAACCAGCAAATTAAATCATTGAGATACTAGGATACCTAATGAAATAAAGGCAAATTCCTCATAAATGGCCCTAACTGTAGAACATCTGGCCTGCCCAGCTGCATTTTCTCTACATCAGTTGAGGATGTAACAAAGATAACTGACCCTTAGTCTTTCCAAATAACAAAAGCCCAGTTATTCTGAGGGCAGCTAAACTGAGTGGGATAGGATGGACACTTCAGCCCTGACACAGAGTCTGCGATGACTCATTTACAGAACCTCAGAGTTGTTACTGCTAGTGAATTCCTCCTCCTTCAGTCCCTGCTGCTTCCTTTTTTTTAAAGGAATGGAATCACGAAAAATAAGCTGGGATTGGAAATAGATTGTTTAATCTACTCCTTTTTTTGGATCACAAAATCAAATCTTAGCTTGCTGCTGGGACTTTGGACTCCCTCGTTCATTCATTTGTTCATTCATTCAACAAATATATATTTCGTGTCAAATTTGTACCAAGTCCTGGGAGTATAGACGTGAAAACAAGAGTCATAGTCACTGCCTGCATGGTACTTACATTCTAGTGGGTAAGAGTCAACACAGAAGTAAACTGCCAGGTAAAGGTATAATTTCAAATGGTCAAAGTGATATGTGTGAAAACAACCGTGTGCTATGAAAAGTATAAAGAGAATCTCTGACCACAAACTAAGATGGGTCCCCACCTTATACTTTTTCATAGCACACTGTTTTACAGGGAGCCACCCACATAGAGGCTGGGGAGGGAAAAAGAACTTTCTACGCGATGGGGAAAAGCATGTGCACAGGCCTGAGGCAGCCAAGAGCCTGGCATAGTGAGGACTGAGAAGTATATATAATAAAAAAGGAAGAGAGTGGCAAGAGAGGAAGTTGCATAGATAGGCAGAGGCTAGATTATGCAGCAACATAAGAAGGAACTGCTTCATTTGCTGTCCCTGATCAGTTCTGTCAATCAGATTTTGACCATGGAAATATTAGTAAAGTGTAATTCAAACAGTTGAAGTTTCCAACTTCAGTAGGTGGTCTCCTTAATAGCTGTCTTAAGGATAGATGACAGCCAATGACGGAGGTTGCAGTGAGCCAAGATCGCGCCACTGGCACTCCAGCCTGTGTGACAGAGTAAGACTCTGTCTCAAACAAACAAACAAACAAACGATGATAGCTAATGAGAAACCTAGAGATATAGGTAAATGTCAATATATAGTCTTCTTTCCCTGTCTCAGTCATGAAGCTTACAGGAGATGCTTATTTAGTAGCAAATACTGTCAAGCAACATTGTCCAAATAGAACTTTCTGTGATGATGGAAATGATTTCTATCTTGGCTATCCAAAACAGTAGCCATTAGCCACCTGTGGCTATTGAGCACTTCAAATGTGGCTAGTGGAACTAAGAAACTGAATATTTAATTGTATTTAGTTTTAACTAATTTAAATTTCAATGGCCACAAGTGGCTGTGGGAGAGCACAGAGCAGATCTAGAATCTTGACACACTTAAAGGAGCTTACAAACAAAAGGTGTAGGTTAGCTCAAAACTTGAGCAACATCTGTGATGGTTCACAGAATCCTCCTAAGGAAAAGGTTAAAGCAGTGGTCCCCAACCTCTTTGGCACCAGGGACTGGTTTTGTGGAAGACAATTTTTCTACAGACTGTGGAAGAGGTGGAGGGGGATGGTTTCAGGATGAAACTGTTCCATCTCAGATCATCAGGCATTAGACTCTCAAAAGGAGCATGAAAACTAGATCCCTTTCATGTGCAGTTCATAGGTTCATGCTCCTATGAGAATCTAATGCTGCTGCTGATCTGACAGGAGGCAGAGCTTAGGTGGTAATGCTCGCTTGCCCACTGCTCACCTCTTGTGTGGCCCAGTTCCTAACAGGGCCACAGACCAGTACTGGCCCAGGGGTTGGAGACCCCTGGGTTAAAGGATTCAGTCCAAGATATGAAAAAAAGTGTACAGCCAGGTAGTTTGGGAAGCACTCTGAATTTTCACAAATCTGTAGCAGAATCTCACAACTTCTGTTTTTTGTTTTGTTTTGTTTTGTTTTGTTTTTTGTTGTTGTTTTGAAACAGGGTCTCACTCTGTTGCCCAGCCTGGAGTGCAGTGGTGTGAGCAAGCGGTCTTCCCGTCTCATCCTCCCAAGTAGCTGGGACTACAAGCACACGCCACCACAACCGGCGTTTGTATTTTCTGCAGAAATAGGATTTTATTACGTTGCCCAGGCTTGTCTCAAACTCCTGGGCTCAACCAATCAGCCCACTTCAGCCTCCCAAAATGCTGGGATTACAGGTGTCAGACACTGCACCTGGACAACTTCTGATTTATTTATTTATTTATTTATTTATTTATTTATTTATTTTTTGAGAAGAGTCTTGCTCTGTTGCCAGACTGCAGTGCAGTGGGGGCAATCTTGGCTCACTGCAGCCTCTGCCTCCCCAGTTCAAGAGATTCTCCTGCCTCAGCCTTTGAGTAGCTGTGACTACAGGCGCATGCCACCATGCCCAGCTAATTTTTGTATTTTTAGTAGAGAAGGGGTTTTACCATGTTGGCTAGGATGGTCTCCATCTCTCGACCTTGCGATCCGCCCACCTTGGCCTCCCAAAGTGCTGGGATTACAGGTGTGAGCCACCACGCCTGGCCCTCAACTTCTGATTTTTAATGACCCTTAACATACAGGATGTGTGACAGGAGGCATTATGTTATAGAGCCTTGTTACTCAAAGTGTGGTTCACAGACCAACCACGTTGTCATCATTTGTAAGTTTGATATAAAGGCCTTACTCCCAATCTACTGAATCAGAATCTGCATTTTTAACAAGATCTCCAGTAATTCAAACACAAATTCAAGCATAAGAAACATTGCTATGGCAAGGGTTTAGGGTTGGGCAGATCTGTATTCAAATTCCAACTCTGCCACTTACCTGAGCAAGTCATTTAACCTCTTAGGCCTCAATTTTCTCACCTGAAAAAGGAGCTAATACTACCTACCCCAGAAGGTTGCTGTGAAGACTGAATGGGTCAATGTATACCAGGAAATTAGCATGAGATCTGGTTTATGTTGGATGATCATTCATTCATTTATTTGACAAATCATTACTGATTGTCTATTATATTCCAAGCACCCTTCCTGTCCTGTGCTTAAAACCCCTTCCAAAACTAAACAACCTTGGGGAAGAAGAGTGTTTTGTTGGGGATGGGAGGGGAAGAAAATGTTCTGCTGTAGCAGTTTCAATACTATAAGGTGACCAACAACTGCTCCTCTTGGGATCTTTATAGAATTCTCAAATATCAGGGGCTTCAACCGCTATCCTCAGACCTTTAAATAAATAGAAATGTGAGGAGGGGAAGGGAGAATAAGAGAAAAATATGGGAACTGAACAAATAGGGAAGATTTGCTATTGTTTTACCAACAAAAAGCATTAGAATTGTCTTTAAAACTAAGAACAAACTGTAAGCTACACAGATTTTCTTTTATTAGTTTCCTTAAAAAAAAGCAGCAGCAGCCATTCTCACTGGAGGTCTCACTCATAGGAAAGGGAATTCAAGGGGTGTTCTTTTCTGCTCCCTAGGCAAAAAGGGTTTCTCCCCAAGCCAGTAGGTGTTAATCTGCTTAAGCCTGCCTGAGTGGATGTGTTAGATTGCTGGCACATGGCCATTTAGGGGTTTTGTTCCCCAGACCACAGGAGCCCATTTTTCCAAGAGTTCCACTAGCTTTTTGTTTGATAACGTCTATTCCTAACAGCATTTACTCCTTCAACAACAAATTCAATGGAACAAAAATTTACTGAACACCTACTATTTGGCATACCCTCTGTTGGGGATACAGATATCAATAAGGAACAGCTGCTGTGCTCTAGGGGCTCACGCAAAAGTGACTTCTGTTGTATTCTCTCAGGTGATGTCTATTATCATGACTTCTTCCCATTGCTTGGAAAAAAAAATTATTTGGCTTCCTTGGCTGCCCCGTTTAAATATCCACTGATCTCACTGTGCTCTCCTGAAGTCCCAGAGGCTTCAAGGGTTAATTACTTGCTTGTTATGGCTAGTTCATTGTTCTCCCAAACTTCTCACTCTCTCCAATTCCAGTTCCAGTTGAAAACTTTGTTTAACGTATTAATGTTTTTCTTTTTACAGAGGCAATACACATTCATTACAGAAAAATACAGATAAGTAAAATAAGGGAAAAAATTTTAAAACCCTCCTCAATCCCACCACTCAGTGATAACCGTTTTAATAAAGATGGTATTTTAAAAAACCATAACAGTAATATAATTTCACATGAAGTTCAAAACATAGAGGAGGGCAATTATGCATAAATCAGTCATCTGAGTCGTGATCAGTTTGGGGATCTTCCCTTCCAATTTTCTTGTACTTATAAATCAAGCCTAACATGTTGCCTGCCAAAGTCATTATCTTTTGGGGGAAGAATATGGAGTAGATGTGCAAAGCAGAAGGGGTACTTTTAGCCATGCTGGTAAATAAGGACACTAGTAATTTTATAGAAAAACATGCTTAGAAATTTGCTGTAATTGGTTAAATTACCATTGCTATTCAAATGCTTCATCCCTGGTAATAGAATCTCACCCAAGAAACTTGCCTTTCTTCCTTGGGGTCTGAAATGAGAGATACAGAAATATCTATTTTAAGAAAGTCTCATGTAAGAATACTTGAATTTATAATGAAGCGTGCTTGAATACCATTAAAAGCCTACCACGGGCCAAGCTCTCTGACATACATTATCTCAGTTAATCCTCACAACAGTCCTGCAAGACAGATATTATTACTCCCATTTTAAAGATGATGAAACAAAAGCTCATAAAGTTTCACAGGCTTGCCCAAGATCTTATAGCTAGTACATGGCAGACGCAGAACCCAGAGCGAAGAGACATAATGGTAGAGAGTAGAAAGTGTGTGGCAGAAAGTGTGTGGGTTTGGAGCCCGACTGAACCGCCCACTCACTCTGGGACCTTGGACAAGTTATTTAACATTCTAAGTTTCCTTGAACTGGACTTTTGTGTGATACCATTAGCCTGCAGTTAGTGTTGACAAAAGGAACCATCCTTAGAATCAAGATGAAGTCCATTGTAAGAGTGTTGAGGACATTGTTGAACAGTTCATAGTTGCCCCCTTAGGAAGGCATCTGAAAGAAATTGCTGTTTGCTCTGAATTTGGAGGACAGTATACTCCTGAGCAATCGTCAGTCTTAGTGCTCCTAACTAGTCAGGTTTCCAAGAGCACTGGCTCCTGGAAAACTCAGATCTAAGTTTAAAGTTCACATATAGGAAGAATTTGGGCCTTTGGCATGCTTCACCTCATTCCGGATTGCAGTTTTCACCTCCAATTCTGCTCTTCTTTCTTCTTTCATTCCTACTTCCATTTTATTATCTTGAATCTTTTGTATTGCTAGACACTCTCTTAAATTCTTTTGGATTTAACCCTCAGTTTCCTCATCTATAAATGGGGGATAATGTTCTCTTAAGGGTATGTGACAAGCACTCAGCACAGTGCATGGTCTGTAAGAGATGCTCAATCATGGTGTCTCCTTTCATACTCTTGAAATAAATCTTTGTCACCTCGTTACAACAATGGACATCATTTGTATTCCAAAAGATTCTTCAGTTTCTGAAAGGGCTCACCAAAGGGTTCTTTTAATAATAAGCCAATGTATTTAAAATAGGATACCACTTCCACATTCCTTCAAGGGTATTCCTGAGTCTCTGTCACATGACTGGCACAGCGCTGATCCACCAACTCTGCTTCCTCCCGCTACTCCTTGTCAACGCAGCTCCTCTCATATGCTACTTGCAAAGTCCCTGGGATGGAATGGACTAATTTTTAAAATGAAAATCTTCCTTTATCTTTCCAGAGGAATTTTTAGATAGAAATGGTCTGCTGCAGAAAATACAGGATCAACTATTCTCTTTTACTTCACCTTAAAAATGTCCTTCCTTAACAAACTCTTCAGTTCTCCACACACCTAAAGGGGATGTTGAATCCCATTCCCTCTGCCTTCTAAAATGAGCTTAATTATTTCCACCATTAACATATTTTAAAGCTTATCAGAAATTAAGTTGTCTGATGAGTTTATTATTGCTATTAATGATTTCTTAAATTGTCATTAAAAAAATTCTAGCCCAGGTGCAGTGGCTCTTGCCTTTCATCCTAGCACTTTGGGAGGCCAAGCTGGGAGGATCACTTGAAACCTGGAGTTCAAGACCAGCCTGGGCAACATAGTGAGACCCTGTGTCTATAAAAAATTTAAAAATTAGCTTGGTGTGGTGGTACATACTTGTGGTTCCAACTACTGGGGAGGCTGAGGTGGAAGGATCCCTTGAGCCCAGGCGGTTAAGGCTGCAGTGAGAGCCATGACCATGTCATTGTACTCCAGCCTGGGTGACAGAGTAAGACCTTGTCTCAAAACAAAACAACATCAAAAAACTAACCATCTCATAAAATACTAAGCATTTAATGTTGTCAGGTTTTTATCCCCCAGTCTTTAGCACTTTCAAAGTATCCAATTAAATTTAAAACTAAACAAAAGGAATTCATAATGTATATGGAATAGGTCACTATCCAGGTCACTGTCTAATAATCTTCAAAAAGACCTGAGCAGGCAGAGCCCAATAATCTACTTATGTTTTCCTAAAGCAATTTGTTGGATCCTTAACACCTGTTGAGTGCTGAAAAGTTAATTTGCAGTGCCTATCTGGGCTACATTTCCTCAGGCTTTCCTTTTCTTTCTTGCCCTCCCTTCCTTTCTTGCTGTCTTTACCTTCCTTTTTCTCTCCTTTAAAATTTTTGTTGAGTCTTTTGGCGGCCAGGCTCTGTACTAAGCACTGGGAATCCATTGGTGGCCAAAATAGGCCAGGCCCCTACCCTCCTGGTGCTTTCTGTCTGGTGAGGTGGCCATTAATCAAATCACATTCACTAATGGGTATAGGATTACAAATTGTGGTAGGCACCACTTAGGCCTATAGTACAGTGAGGGATCTGGCCTAGTCTGGGATTAGGAAGAGGACAGCTTTTTGGACTGTGAGAGGAAGAATGGGTAAAAAAAGAGAGTGGTGAGGATTCCAGGCAGCAGAAACAGCATGTGCAAAGGCCCTGTAGTGCTCGGAATTGTGGTACTCTGGAGATAATGAAAGAAAGAGACTGTGGCTGGGCCAGATAAAACAAAAGACAGGGGATGGGGGATGCCTCTGGTGAGCTCAGCAGAGCCAGAGATACATGTCTGGTTAAGATTTTGGCCTTCAACTTAAGAACAAAGGAAACCACTAAAGTGGTCTAAGGAAGAACAAGGGATGTGAGGACTGTTAATGATTGAGATGTCTTAATTTGTCTCTGCAGGAGCAATGCAGTCATACACGTGGTCTCTAACATACACAGTGACGACGGCTGCTGGGTCCCCAGCTGAGAACTCCCAACAGCTGCCCTGTATGAGGAACACTCATGTGCCTTCTTCCTCTGTCACACACAGGATACCAGTTTATCCCCACAGAGAGGAACATGGGTAGGTAACTTTCCAGGGATGCTGCTGGACTTTTAAAATTTGATCTAAAGAGTCTGAGTGCAGCAGCTCACACCTGTAATCCCAGTACTTTGGAAGGCTGACGTGGGCCTTAAGGTCAAGAGTTCAAGGCCAGCCTGGGCAACATGGTGAAACCCTGTTTCTACTAAAAATGCAAAAATTAGCTGGGCGTGGTGGCTATAATCCCAGCTATTTGGAAGGCTGAGGTGAGAGAATTGCTTAAACCTGGGAGGTGGAGGCTGCAGTGAGCCAAGATCGCACCACTGCACTCCAACCTTGGTGACAGAGCGAGACTCCATCTCAAAAAAAAAAAAAAAAAAAAAAAAATTGATATAAAGAGGGGTTTCCTTAGCAGTTATTTTCTCAAAGAACAGGAAGGGTGCTACCTTTTGCTGAGTTCTCACAATGTCCTGAGCACCATATTGTGCAATCCCCACAACAACCAGGGTAGGTAGGTAGGTAGGAAGGTGTTAGTGACCTAATGACCCCATTTTACAGATGAGGAAATTGAAACTTGTTTGGTTATCTTCAGTTCCCCAAGGTCACACAGCTGGCACATGGTGGGACCCAAATGGAACAAATGTCTGACTCCAAAGCCAGTGTTCCTCCCTCTTTACTCCTTTAATGCCTCAGCTGAAAACCTCTTTCAGCAGTTCCCCTGTGTGGCTCCTTATACCCTTTGCAGACTTACAAAGCTTCATCTTAGGTCCAAGTCTTCTATGACTCTGTTTAGAGAAGGGCTTCCCCACCTGAGGGCTGGAGGTCCCTTTAGAGCTGCAGTTATTCACAGGGTTCAGGGAATTCCCCATAGGTTTCAGCAGTGCTTTATGCCCTGGATATATTATTTGTTTTGCCCATATATATATATTTTTCAAATCTGTAGTGTGATGTTGCTGTGATGAATGAATTACAAATCCATATAAAAGTGTGATCTCAATCCTACTGGCTCTTTGCCATTGTGCATTGTCTTTATCAAACGACACTAACCTTACAATGTCTAATGAGCAGTGATCTGAAAAATACTTGTGATATTAAAGAGATCCTGGCTGGGTACAGTGGCTCATGCCTGTAATCCCAGCACTTTGGGAGGTTGAGGCAGGTGGATCACTTGCGGTAAGGAGTTTGAGACCAGCCTGGCCAACATGGTGAAACCCCATCTCTACTAAAAATACAAAAATTAGCTGGGCATGGTGGCGGGCACCTGTAGCCCCAGGGAGGCTGAAGCAGGAGAATTTCTTGAATCCAGGAGGTAGAGGTTACAGTGAGCCGAGACTGCACCACTGCACTCCAGCTTGGGGGATAGGGCGAGACTCCATCTGAAAAAAAAAAAAAAAGATCCTACCATGTGGTGCAGTGGGCCTCACCTGCAGCCGCTCATAGGCCAGGTTTGTGTGGGGGAACATGGGAAGAGGAAGGGGAGGACCTCTCAGGACCCTTCCACACAGTTGGCCCAGCATAACACAGCATGGCGGTGCCCTGATGGTAGGCACAGGCCTGGATGTTGGTGTACTTTTCCATAGGTTCAAGTGCCCTGAGCGGTCAATTGGGCAGCCATTATTTTCTCAAGAGGCCTTTGAGAGTATTTCTACACATTTAGAATAGATTCTGAAAAAACTGTTTCTAAGAGATTTTTGATTCAGCAGAAATATCAGAAAAAAATACTCACATAGTCATAGGTCAGCATCTTTGCTATAAAGATGTTACTAAGAAGGACAGTGATAATAATAGGCTACGTGTACACAGGACTTTGTTTTGTAGAGTTTCCACACATGTGATCCTCAGAATGACCATGCACAGCATTTTTGTGGATGTAAGAAACAGGGTCGTGAGAGTCACACAGCTAGAAAGCGGTGGAGTCTGGCTTAGGACCAGGGTCTTTAATGCCTGTTTGACCATACTATGGTGTCTTCCCCCAGGAGACAGCTTACAGAAACCTGCTACATCCTTCCCTATGATGGGGAAGCAGAGGCCTGAGTAATATAAAAATATGGGCTGGGCAGGATGGCTCACGCCTGTAATCCCACCACTTTGGGAGGCTGAGGCGGGCAGATTATGAGGTCAAGAGATCGAGACCATCCTGGCTAACATGGTGAAACCCCATCTCTAGTAAAATACAAAAAATTAGCTGGTCATGGTGGGGCACATCTGTAGTCCCAGCTAATAGGGAGGCTGAGGCAGGTGAAGTGCTTGAACCCGGGAGGTGGAGGTTGCAGTGAGCCAAGATTGCACCACTGTACTCCAGCCTGGTGACAGAGCAAGACTTCATCTCAAAAAAAAAAAACACCACACACATAAATCTCACAGTGATTTCTTTTTTGTTTTCTCTAATTGATTTCAGGATACAACAACAACAGGGCTTTTAAACACAACAGGAGTAGAGGTTTCCATCACTAATGATGTTTGGCTCAGGGCTAGATTTCATCCCTGAACCCTGGCTAGGGGGTAAGGGAGGTATGTTCTAGGTGTTAAGGGAGAAGGAAAATCAACCTGGGGTTTTAAATTTATCATAACAAGGCCACAGAGTGGAAATGGTAAGAATCAAAAAGAGGCCGGGTGCCGTGGCTCATGCTTGTAATCCCAGCACTTTGATAGGCCAACGTGGGTAGATCATCTGATGTCAGGAGTTTGAGACCAGCCTGGCCAACACGGCAAAACGCCGTCTCTACTAAAAATACAAAAATTAGCCAGGCGTGGTGGCACACGATTGTAATCCCAGCTACTCAGGAGGCTGACGCAGGAGAATCATTTGAACTCAGGAGGCAGAGGTTGCAGTGAGCGGAGATCATGCCACTGCACTCCAGCCTGGGCAACAGAGTGAGACTGAAACTTAAAAAAAAGAAAGACAGAAACACCCAAAAATGGGGTGGGGGGTGGAAAAGGGGGAAAGAAAAGAGAAAAAAAAAGAAAAAGGAAAAAAATAGAAGAGTTTTATAAAAGGTGTCAAACTGATCTGTTCTTCTTGCTATTACTCACACTATTCAATGTGCTTGATGCATTTTAGATACACGGGAAGCTATAACTATGGGAGCTATGGCAACCAGCATCCTCACCCCATGCAGAGCCAGTATCCGGCCCTCCCTCATGACACAGCCATCTCCGGGCCACTCCACTACGCCCCTTACCACAGGAGCTCTGCACAGGTGAGTCAGTGGTCCTGCTTTCTTGCCTAGGCCTTGGTATACTTGGTGCCAAATCTGGTTAACTTAACACAGTTCAAAAACTGTTGTGCACAGTTTGTGCAGCATGTGTGTCCCCAAGGAAAGGACGGTCTTTTCATCAGTGTCATTTCTGGCCTCCGGTGGCTGGCCCACAGTGGGCACTCAGCCAGCGTTCATGCTCCATTTGCTCTCTCACACCTGGTTGCTAAACAGTTTTTTTTTTCATTCTATTCTTTGTCCTCTTCATGCCAAGATCTAATCAGCTGCATGTCTACTGCCCTTTTTCAGGCAGCCACCCTCACCCTGGGCCTTGGGTCTCCTTTCCCATCACCACCCTCTTAGTGCAGACATGAGGGCATGGAATCTTGTCAGGACTGGTCTCTCAACATCATTCTAACTGGTCTTGTCATGTCCCGTGTCCACTCTTTTTGTCCAGCCCACACATGTAATCTTAAGCGGAAGAATCCTCCTGAAATGGATCCCTTTTCAAATCACTTGCAGACCCCATATCTCCTTGGGCTCCTCACTGTCTAATAAGCCAAATCAGCCCTCTGTGGCCTGTGGGGAATAGACATTGTGGCTGCACTGGGGAAACCACCTCTGGACACTCTCCTTGTCTAACACTTCCCTGTGCATTATCTGTGATCCGACTGGTCGCCAGTTCCATTCAATTCTGTGTCCTAAGTATCTCTGCATGCCCTCTATCCTCGTCTCAGCTCAGGCCTTTATCATGTCTAACCTAGATGAAGACAGAAGCCTTCCTGGTGGTCTCTGTGCCTCTAAAATGTGCTCCATTTCTGGTCCACCCACTACACTGCAGCTAGAGGAGTCTTTAAGAAAAAAAACCTAATAACCATGACACTCTCCTCATCTTTGGCACATCATCACTTTCCGGGTCAAGTTCAAGTCCTTAGTATGTCTCTTAAGACTTGTTATGTTTCTGGCCTACCCACCAACTCCCTCCCTGCCTCCAGCCACGCCAGCCCCGTGCAGCTATCCTGCATGTGCTGAGTTCCTCCATGTCTTTGCAGATATTGTTCCCTCTGGCTGGGTGTCTCTTCCCCAGTCTCTTCTGCTGGTCATTCATGACAAACATCTTGCCGTCTTTGTGGCATTGCTGAAAGTACCCTCTTGCTTCCTCCAGGACCTTATTAGGTGCCACTCCCTGAGTTTCCTCTCTCAGTAGCATTTCTCACACCCTGTTATCATCACCAACTTTCCCGTCTGACGTGCACGGTGATCCTAAACTCCTTGAAGGCAAAGATTAAGTCCAGTATCCTCAGGTCACAGAATATGGTCATCAATCAGAAAGAGCAGCTACCTTCTCCTGAACACGTGCTGTGTGCCAGGCTCTGCGCTGAGCACTCTCCACACCTCCCAGATAACCCCTGCAGAAGAGGAAGTGAGACTCACAGTAACCTGCCTGAGGATTTGAACTCAGGTGGTGTGACTCCTGTCCAGGCTCTTAGGCACCACCCCCTGCCGCCTCTCAGATGTAGGCATTCACTAAGTATACACTGAGCAGATGAGTACATGGGAGGTGGCATCAGCATGAACAATAGTATGGTGTGCCGAGCATGCTCACTCTATTCTGTAGGCACAGGAAGCTAGGAAGTGGCAAGATCAGAGCTATGATTAAGAAAGAGAGCTCTCAGGGCCCCCATAGAATGAACCAAGAAGGGGGACTGGTGGAGGCAGGGGGCTCTGCTCCAAAGCACTTGTAGAAGTTTAGGAATGAGATGGCAGGACTGACGCTAGGGTGGACGCTGTAATTGCATCAGCTGTCAGCACACAGTCTTGTCTCTGAGGGAGGGCACCAAGGAGAATGTATCCACAAGACATGGGCACTCAGGGCAAAGAGGTGTTTGTTTTGATTTCCATCTGTAGTACCACGGGGAGCCCTGGTTTAATCCCCAGACAAGCCAAGAAGTTGATTCCACTAAATCATCATCTGGGGCATTCATTATAGGTTTCCAACTGCGTCACACAGAGATGCCAGCTCCTTAGGAGCTCCCTCTCTTGGGAGCACTCTGTGCTCCTCACTGTGATCCACTGCATGACTGAGAACTGCTGCAACAGCCTAGATCACTCCACACACTCTAAGCATCTCATTCATTCATTCATTTCTCAAATGGTTCCTGGGTAACTACTATGTGCAGGCACTGCACTAGCCACCGTGAGTACAGTGAGAAGGAGACAGAGCACGCCTGCTTTGGTAGAGCTTATGCTCCAGTGGGAGACAGCATCATCAAGCCACAGCTCCGGGCATTGTCTTCCCTCTTTCTTCATTTCCTCATTCCCCATCATGAAATGTCAGGAGCTGGTTTTCTGGGGTGATATTTTTAAAGCCATTCCCATAAAAAGAAGCCAAGATCTCCTCAAAGACCATGAGGTCCCTGGTGATCAAAGACAGGTCTGCAAAATCTGCTCTGGAAGCCACAACAGCCCCAGTGGGAACACTGTCATTTAATACTTGGTTGTAATAGAATGGCCCAAGGACTAAGCAAAAGCCCATGGAAGAGCCCTTCTAATCCAGACTAGGTGTGAGAGTTCAAAGGGTTGTAGGCCAGGCTCTTTGCCACCATGCCTTGCAACTCTTAGACGAGTGCCTCTGACACTCCCCTCCGTACACACACACACACATACTACACTTCATGGTTTATGCCTTAGTCTCCATCTGTAAAATGGGGTGGGAAGAAATTAATTATATCAGTCTCTACCCAGGTTGATGAGTGAGGTCAGTGTTCAAAACATACCTCTCTAGGGGAAGGTACTGTCTAAAGACACAGTATCCTTTGTTTTGTTTTTCACTGACATTTATTCAGAGGACCATTCTAAGCATATTTAAATATACAGACTCACTTAATTGCCGTAACAACCTTGGGAAGAAGGCAGTTTTGGCGATAGGATCTCACTCTGTCACCCAGGCTGGAGTGCAGCAGCACAATCTTGGTTCATTGCAACCTCCACCTCCTGGGTTCAAGTGATCCTCCCATCTCAGCCTCCCAAGTAGCTGGGACTATAGGCACATGCCACCAAGACCAGCTAATTGTTGTGTTTTTGTAGAGACAAAGTCTTGCCAAGTAGGCCAGGCAGGTCTAGAACTCCTGGGCTCAAGCGATCCTCCTGCCTCAGCCTCCCGAAGTGCTAGGGTTATAGGCATGAACCACTGCACCTAGCCTTTTCCCTCAGTTTTTAAAGATGAGTGACTGCCTCAGAAGGTAATGGGCCCCAGGCCATATAGCCAGTAAGGGACAAAGCAGACTCAGATGCAAATCCTCCAGTTCTCAATCCCAACTCCAAACCAGTTGTACTGAATACTACTGTTTGGGAGAGTAGAAGGTAAATTCAAGAGGTTACTGCTGCTCTTCTCAGTAAGTTTCAAGTTGCCAAAGAGGAGCACACCCCCAAAGATAACCTTATTTCTTTCCTTTATTGGTTCTCTGGTTTAAGGTTGAGCATAGAGAAAATCCACTGCAGGGCTAATTAGTTTTAGCTTTCCAGAGCAGGGGTCAAGCTGTTCCGGTTCTGAGTAACTGAATATCACAGTTCACTAAATCGACTCACCAGGGAAAAGGTCAGTCTGAATTGGAAGAAAAATTGCAAGTATACAATATAGTTGGAGAAATGCAATTGGTCATCAGCAGAAAAGTAACGGAAACTACTGCAAATAAATGCAGCTAGGTTTGCCTTAGAGGGCTGATACATCTGTGAAGTGCAGTAATTATAGGCGTCCCAGCATTTACATGCTCAGAATAATTTTAAGTCATTTGTTTTCAAAATAGAATATGTGTATGCCCTTGTTTACACTATTTATTTGCACAATACATGCTTCCTTCCTGGGTAATACAAAGGTAAACCTCCCAGCCCTGCTTAGATTCTTGTAACTTCTGACTTAGTAAGTCCAGATGAATGAGGTTTGACAGTGTAAGGTTTGAATTATTTTGGAAAAACATCGCAATTGTGCTACACTTGTTCACATCAAAGTAAGCTGCCTCTTTCCAGGTTCCCCATTCCTAGGCCCAACCAAAAGGAGAAAATAAACCAGACCAAGTACATAGCTACAAAATATTTCTGAGCCTCATTCAATACATGTCCATAGAATCTCTACCTGTTGAGCAGCCATAGTGGAACTGCGGCCCTTGAGTTCAAAAGCCACTGGATCACACTTAAGAGTGGAAAGCTGTTCCTTATTTCTCATCTGAAAGGCAAAGGCCCAGCCTTATCAGCTAATCACTGCCTCTCACAGAATGTCCAGCAGTCTGGCCCAAACCACCCAGGACCACTGGGTGCTACAAAGTTTGCTTAGGGCACTCTACTTTGGGATGGCATCTTGGGCCAAAAGAAAAAAAAAGTCAATCAACCATAGTGTTGTAAGATCTCTGACTATAGAGCCAGGCTTCCTGGGTTCAAATCCCAGCTTTGCCTCTGATTAGCCCTGTGCCTCAGTTGTCTCATCTGAAAAATGAGGATAATGATGGTATCTATTTCATAGGTTGTAGTGACAGTCAAGTAAGTTAATAAAGGTTAGAACAGGGCCTGGCTCACAGTTAACACATTTTATTATCCTTTGTAACACTACACTTATGATATTATTATATTTAGGGTAATTTTATAATTAAGATCTGTCTCCTTCACTGTACTAGCTCTGTGGAAGCAAGGACCAAGTCCTTTTTCTCTCCCCATTATATTCCCATGGCCTAGCACAGAGCTTGGCCCTCAGTGGGTGCTCAGTAAATACTTGTCAATGAAATGAATGAATGACTGGATCCTTACTCTGGTACTAAGTTGTTGTATGACTGCAGTAGATCATTTCCCTTTTTTGATCTCAGTTCTTTCATTTGTAAAACCAGAGGTAGAACCAGATGGTCAGTCACTAAGGCTCTTCCTATCATTAATCAACCATGACCCTATGATCGATTCCCAAAAGAACATTAATAATAGCTAACACATTTAGAAAACTTATTACATGGAAGTTCTAAGTGTTTCACATGTGGTAACTTAATCCTGACTCTAAAAGCTCAGCAGCAGTGGGATGGTGGCTCACACCTATAATCCCAGCATTTTGGGAGGCTGGGAGCCTAGGAGTTCCAGTGGGAGGACCGTTTGAGCCCAGAAGTTCGAGATCAGCCTGAGCAAAGTACTGAGACCTCATCTTTACAAAAAATTTAAAAATTAGCTGGGAATGGTGCCACATACCTGTAGTCTCAGCTACTTGTAAGGCTCAGGTGGGAGGATCACTTAAGCCTGGAAGGCACAGGTTACAGTGAGCTGAGATCACCCCACTACACTCCATCCTGGGTGACAGGACAAGACCCTGTCTCAAAAAAAAGAAAAAAAAAAAAAGCTCAGCAGATGTGGACTGTCTGACAAAGATTTTTTGGGAGCTACATCCTTCTCCAGAAGAGGCTAAGAGAGGAGTCTAAGAGGCTGGGGGTGAGCCCTCTGGCAGTACTTTGGTGCAGTGAGAGCCGTCTTTCATAGGAAAACAGTTTGTGCTCCTGACTGGGCCACCTTTCACCCCTTGTTCAAGTGCAGCTCAGTTGGTAAGGGTCAGGAATAAAGGGCTCTTTCTTCCTTCTCCATGTGTAAGAAAGTCAGCCCTTGGTGTGGAGAGTCATTCCTCAAAATAGATCTTCCTAATATGGTTCCAAAGAGACCAAGAGTCAATCACAGCTGAGATGGGCTTATGCCATAGGCATCTGATGAACGTTTGTGCATGCAGGCACACACACATGCTCACAGGCACCCCTCACACACTCCTCTCAAGGGGTGGCAAACTGGTGACTTATGTCCTTTTTAAAATCAGTAGCAACAGCATGTGATTTGATCCAGAGAATGGTAACTTCCTGTTACGAGCCCTCAACAAAAAGTGCCTTATTCTGGACAGAGATCTCTGGACCCTGGGGTTTGTGCCCAGCATGCTTATGGACCCTGCATGAAACCAGATGTAAAGTGTAAGAGGTGAGGCGGGTGCCATGGG
The DNA here is from genome assembly GCA_963573385.1 of Cacajao melanocephalus. Classification (NCBI taxonomy): domain Eukaryota; kingdom Metazoa; phylum Chordata; class Mammalia; order Primates; family Pitheciidae; genus Cacajao; species Cacajao melanocephalus. Next base: position 30,361 of record CAUYLG010021693.1, on the reverse strand, counting down.
CCAGCCTCTGCCACTCCCATCAGACTAAATAGAAGCTTCATTGGTCATGTTAATGACCAGGCCAAGGCAGTGGGCACTTCAGCTATCTGGTCTTTCAATGGTCTGTTCACTACAGGGAAAACGAGTCACTGACTCATTTGCAGTTAGCTGACCTAACAGGACAGAATTTTCCAGGCTGGATTCTGTGGTAACAGAATTTTATTGTCACATTAGAGATATTTTGAGCCAGTCTCATTTCCAGGCAATTACTCTTTTGAGTCTATGACACAACTTCTGAGCACAGCTGCATCGGGGGTCCCTGACTAGCCACAAAAGCCACACTCTCTTGGGTTCTGTGGGAAAGATCCCAAGTCCATTCTGTGACATTTTACCTACAAGAGCTAAGGCAAGGGGGAGGACTCTGTCAGAACCAGCAAGCCGAGGCCAGGTGAGAATTCTAAGGCCCTAGAGCTCTGTCGGGGAGGAGGGAGCTTAATGAAGGAAGGGGATTAAAGTCTAATGGGCTGGCCTCCAAAAAGGGAGCACTCTCCCGCTCCTGGGTAACTCGGCAGTGGCAGGTCATATCGATGTAGGGAAAGCATGCTCCCCAACTGGGTTTCTATGCCAGCTCTTCCACTAGCTTGCTGTGTGACTTTGGGCAGGACACTTGACATCATGGGGCCTGGTTTTCTCATCTGTACAACATGGGGTTGGCTCACAGGATCCCTAAGGTTCGTTCTAGTGGTAATGTCCCAACATTCATTCGCCAACTATTATTTAGCACCTGCTAGGTGCTAGGCATCATGCCAGGGGTTAGGAACATGGTGCTGAACACAGCAAAGCCCCAGCAGGAGCATATAAATATAAGCCAATAGAAAGACCTAGCTGCCAGGCAGGATGGTAAGGCCCTGGCCTGAGAGACACAGACTGGGGTGTTTAGTTTCTTGAGATAGGATTCCAGAAAAGTCTCTCCGAGGAGGTGGCATTTAAGCTGAGATCTAAAGAATGACAAAAGGGCAGGCATGGCAGGAGCCAGGGGTAGGGTGGTAGAGAAGGGTTCCAGGCAGAAGGAACAGGTAGGACAGAGTTCCCTGAGGTGGGAACCAGCTTGGCATGCCATGGGACCAGAAGTGAGGCCTCTGTGCCAGGGAGAGCACCAGGAGGTGATGTGACACCCAGGAGTTCACTTGAGAGAAGATCAGGTGGTGGAAGCAACCTTTTGAAAAAGTAAGGATCCTTTTATAGTAATAGTTCCTAATGTTATCTGTGTAATACACCTGGGATCTTGTTTTTCAGGGCAGGGCCCAATCTTACTACGGTCTCTTTGGGATTTAGAGCAGTTCCTGTGCTAGAATTGGGATGCCATGGGACCAGAGGCCTGAGGGTCCACCACTCCTGCCACACAAACAGCATCCTGTAGGTTCCCATGATGCAGAGCACAGGGGTGTGCGCCAGTGTTTCTGATCTGATTTGGAATTAGGAAAGCCTTGGCGTGCTGTCCGTAGTCTCCTTGGCAACAGCCCTTAGTGCCTTCTCCCTTGAGTTCCCAGAAACCACCTACGCCCTTCTCCCTCTTTCCTAACTGTTCTTTTGGTTGTGAAGTGGCTGTACTTTTGCTATGTAAGGCAAGCCATCCTATGCAGGGAGGAAAGAATCCATCCCTCCCTACTCGAATTGGGATCCCTCTTTCTTGACCTCTGGATCACTGGTTCTCTTTGCATGCTTCAGGCCTAAGTGCCTTCCCTAGCTCCCTTTAGACTCCCACTCACAGAGGCAGAGCAGTTCCCTGTAGCCACCTAGACTCCAGGGAGCAGTCATTGTTGTCATAACCCCTTCTCCCTGCTGTCTAGGCTTCAGCCTGTCTGTCTCCCTCACAGGAGGCAGCCTCCCACCTAATCCCCTGGGAGTCCACTCTCCAACTGTCAGGGAAGACAGATGGGGAGCAGAAGAATTCATACATTCACACACTCTCTCTCCTCCTTGCTGCTCTTGCCATCCTTGTTGATTGGCTCCTGGCCTTGTTGGGGTGGCTCTCAGCACAGCAAAGAAATCTTTGTGCTGACTGGCCTGAAGACTGGGAGCTCTAAAAGGGAGCCCATAGCTCCTCCCCTTCCTCCCCTCTGATCCTACTAACAGGGGCTTATTTGCATAGCTGTCTTGGTAACAGGAAAGAATGTAAAAGAAGAAGCACTTCAGAGGCAGTTCTCTTATTCCTAATCCTTTCTAGAACTACTTCCCCTCTTCTTGTAGCTACTAACACCTGTTCCTCTGACCTGTACAAAAGCTCCCCTTCCCTTTCCTCTCAACTGGTTTCTCTTGACTCCTTCCTCTACATTCACACCAAGCCCAATTCCTATTTGTGTATCTTCCAGGAGTTCAGTGAATGTGAACCAAAAAGAAAGATGTTCTCTAAATGATAAGCACTAATAATAACCTTTGAAATTGTTGACTTGCTTCCTCTTCAAAAGCCTGCTTTTAGGCTGAAGTTCATAATTGAATTCAACTATAAAACGCTATTTTTAATAATGTCATTGTATTTTACTTGGCAGTGTTACACTCTTGGGTTGATGGACTAGGACCTATCGCATCTCCATAATTAACAATAAAAGTCACTACCATCCATCTGTACATCCATATTTATTTATCCGGACATGCAGTTATTAGTGTATTTCCTGTATTCCTGGTGTGGCTATTTCTCATTTTGGGTTTGACTTCCCAAGACATTCTAGATTAGGAACAGAAAGCCAGTATTCGCTTGAGAAAACACCAGCCCAACTCAGGCTATGAAATCTTTTGTATTTCTCCTGTTCGTTTCCCTAAGACCAAGGTTCAATTTTGTAGAAGTTCAGTGATTCCTCTCCATCAACTCTCATTAATAGCATCTTAAGAAATTTAACTTAAACTATAAACATGGCTGATATTGTGTATATGCAACTTCAAGCTAACTTTAACTTTGTGGAATTTCTTTCCCCTCAACAAGTACCCTTTTAATAGCCCCACTTCCCGGATGGAACCTTGTTTGATGAGCAGTACTCCCAGACTGCATCCTACCCCAGTCACTCCCCGCTGGCCAGAGGTGCCCTCAGCCAACACGTGCTACACAAGCCCGTCTGTGCATTCCACGAGGTATGGAAACTCTAGTGACATGTATACACCCCTGACAACGCGCAGGAATTCTGAGTATGAGCACATGCAACACTTTCCTGGCTTTGCTTACATCAACGGAGAGGCCTCTACAGGATGGGCTAAATGACTGCTATCATAGGCATCCATATTTAATATGAATAATAATTATTAATAATAATAATAAACCCAACACCCATCCCCCAGAAGACTTTATACGTTGTAATTTGTGGGCTATTCCTAAGTGTCCATTTTCCTAATGAACATGAGGATGGGATTCAATGTGGGATGAATAAACTTTAGTTCAGAAACAGAACTTACTAAAAGTCAGTGGGATTGGGTTTCTGTAGCCAAGCCAGACTTGACTGTTTCTATAGAGCACTATCTTGGGCAGGCCATTCTGTGCCTTTTCCCTCTGTTCCATGACTTTGCTTTGTGTTGGCAACCACTTCTAGTAAGCTACTGACTTTCCTGTTGACAAAATCTCTTTAGTCTTGAAGGATGGATACTGGAGACAGAATCTGGTTTGTGTTCTTGGATGGGCACATAATTTACCAAGAGCATTCACCTTGCCATCTGTCTGTCATCGTACTGTACAAGGAACAGCCCTCAGACATGTTCTGCACATCTCTTCTTCCTAGTGGTATCATCACTGCTTCCTGGAGCACCAGGGCTAAATGGGAAGGTATCTGGAAACTCTAGATTTTCTGTCAGAACCACATCTGTCACAGTACCTGCATTGTCTTGGAATGTAAGCACTGTCTTGAGGGAAGGAAGAGGTCTGTTTTGTATTGCCTTAAGTTGACTGAGGTTTGTAGGAGACCGGTTCTTCTACATACAAGGATTTGTCCTAAGTTTGCACAATGGCTAGTGTCAGCAAAAGGCAGGAGAAGGTTTTTTTTTTTTTTTTTTTTTAAAGTTCTATGAGAATGTGGATTTATGGCATTGAGTATCACACTCAGCTCTGCTGTGTTAACTTTGTGAAACTGGATGGACCAAACTTTAACTTACCAAGCACCAAGTGTGAAAATGACTTTCATGTTTCCTTCATAAAACTATAATAGTTTCCAACACTTTGATAGAAAAAAATTCAAAGCTGTGCCTTTGAGCCTATACTATACTGTGTATGTGTGGAAATAAAAATGTATTGTACTTTTGGAAAATTTTTTCGTAGGCATTTTTCTGTCAGATTTGTAGTAATTTGTGAGGTTTGTTAGGGATTAATATAGGTTTTCTTTCTGTATTATAAAATGCACCACGCAATTATGGTGGACATATTACCCTATGGGTAAGAAATAAATGGAAATATGACATCGGATGTTTTAGCAATTGTTCTGTAAATAAAATCTTTGATCACACCTCTCAGTGTGATAATTGTGTCTACAGCTAAAATGGAAATAGTTTTATCTGTACAGTTGTGCAAGATACGAATGGTTTCACACTCAAATAAAAAGTATTGAAATGAACTGCTTTCTTTTCACTTTTCATTTGACATGACCTCTGTGTGTGTGTGTGTGTGTGTGTGTATGTGTGTGTGTGTGTGTCTGTGTGTGTGTGTGTGATATATATAAATAATAACATTCTGAATTCTTAGGGTGTAAGTAGGCAGAACAAAACTGAGTAGAATTACTTGGCTGTGTTTATAATCTAGTTCCCCATCATCTTGTCATATAATAATAATAATATGTGTATAAGCCACACATCCTGTCCTTGAATAATGATTGATTAAGTAAATATAGTACCTACAGCCTGACAGAGGTTTGCAGGGGACCAGTTCTTCTCTACACACGGAGATGTGTCCTAAGTTTGCACAGTGGTTAGTGTAACCCAAAGGCAGGACGCTTTCAGCTCTTATAGGGAATATTATCTTCAAGACCAACATCATTAAGAGGTCCTCCGGTACTTAATTATGCTTTAATGATCACTGGGTGTAAAGATATTTCAAGTGCAGTGCTTTAAATGCTAATAAACTGCTGGAACAGAACAGTAACATCACTGCATACTTAATAAGAAGTATTAACAGATTCTTCTCCAGCACTGTATTTTTATTCTGGGGCTGAGAGGAGTGGGATATAGAAGAAGTACAATTACAGTGTTTTTATCAAACATTAAGAGCCTAGGATCTCTGAGAGGTTCAGAACCACAGATTTCCAGAAATGGGAGTAGTGAGTATATTAACAACTAAAAGGCATGAGAACTTGACAACTCAATGTGCATTTTGAAAGATTTATATTTAAAAGTTCCTACTTTCTATTACATAATATACTTATACCTAAAAATGATTTTTAAGATTATATATTATACAGAGCATCCCCTTATATTTAGATATGTTGTTCTACAAAAAGAAAGCAGATGAATTTCACTTTCTGATGGTCAATTAGTTTGATCTTTTGTCCAAAATCCACTAGTTGGCTTTCATGTAAGGAAAGTAAGGAAAAGGAAGAATGAATTTTCAGATTTAGTCACTGCAAAAAATAAACCTCAGAGTGACCAGACCAGTCACTCTCTTACAATTCAAAGCTAGAGCTCCCTTAAATAAATGAAAGGGTGTAGGAAGTCTGACTTCTGACTTACTAAGCACAAAAAAGTAATCACTAAATTCTTTAGTCAGGTAACAACAGCACAGAACATCCATTTACATGTAACAGCCACAAGTTCATTAAACTGCACAAATCTTTAGGCAAAACTAGTCATAATCAACAAGGGCCTGAGGCCCAGAGAATAGGTCACTCCAGGAACTTTGCAAGGAAGAAAATGTGTGCCTCCCTTTCACAGCACAACAAAGACCTAGGCATCATCAGCACCCTAGAACAGAAGGCAGCTTCAGATGAGGGCAAAAGGCCACTGGGCCTTCTCTCCAGACCAAAAGGTGCCTACCTTTTGGGAGCTGAGTACTACCTATGTTCCCAATTGTTTAAAAACTTTCAACTTCAGAACCAGGAAAGATCTGAATAGGAAAAGGCAACAGCTGCTGTGAGCATACGACTCAAATGCACCTTCTTTCCCTCTGATAGCTCCCAGCCAGTCACCAGAATGGGAAATTCGGGCAAGGTTGGCAGCTGGGAGTGGGGCCAGTCACTTGTCAGGGAAAGAACAGAAGAGTCTTGGCAATAAAGGGACCCTCCCCTCTTAGGACATTTTCTGAAAAGAACTCTGCCAGCTTGAAACTGGCTGAAGTCATGAACAACAGCCAGGATAGCTCACCCACATTGCAGGCCTGTGGTGTCCTCGGATTCTATCCTGCTGTGTCCTTTGTCAGGCCTCTAGTACACCCCAGCTCTGGATAGAAAGAGAATTTGTGGCCCCTCTGAGACTGAAACCCAGGCACAGACCAATCCAAAATGTTTGCCATTGAGTAAGCCCAACCTAAATGGGAGGAAATTACGGAAACTGCCAGGTGACCTTGAACAGTTCACCTCCCCACTCTGGACCTCAAGCAGGTGTGTTACATGATTATGACATTCCAACTTCTTATAGTCTGCACTGATGGACCAGGGCTGGCAGATCTGGGAGAGGAGGATGGACTGCTTAGGGAAAACAAAAAAGAGAGTCAAGTGGCAGCTGGGCAGTGATTTAGGGAGGGAGCCACAGGAGAGAAGGCACTGGCTCCACCAGCTGGTGCTACAACACAGAGTGAGGCTCATGAGTCCAACCCATCCTCCCTTGCACAACTCTGGATAGTAGTGTTTGGCAATTTTCTTCCCCCTTCAAAATTGGCCTTAATATTTGCTTTAAAGTCAATCAAAATGTCTGAAGTGAAACTAGAGAAGGAAAGACAGCAAAAACAAATGGCTATTTTCTCCTGACCTCTTGCACCGTTTAAAGGCAGACTTGCAAGATTAAAAAAAAATTAAGGCCAGGCATGGTGGCTCACACCTGTAATCCTAGCATTTTGGGAGACTGAGGTGGGTAGATCACTTGAGTTCGCACTCAGGAGTTTGAGACCAGCCTAGACAACTTGGTGCCTCTACAAAAGATACAAAAACTAGCTAGGTGTGGTGGCGCATGCCTGTAGCCCCAGTTACTTGGGAGGCTGATGTGGGAGGATTGCTTGAGCTTGGGAGGCAAAGATTGCAGTGAGCTGACATTGTGCCACTGCACTCCAGCTGGGGTGACAGTGATACTCTGTGTCAAAAAAAAAAAAAAAAAAAAACCCCAAAAATCCTAGATAGAGGGATAGTATAAATACCCCCCTTATTACAGTGGAAGGGACATGGGGAAGAGTTGCCATAGGTCTTCTGAAGCCTAGGGGAAAGCTCCCTGAAGTCTAGTGAGAGCAGAAGCATGCAATTCAGACTTGGGCAAGAACCTCAAGTATGCAAATTATCATCCTAGAAGCTTTTAAAAAATTGACTCCTTTGGTGGCTTTCTAGTGAGGGAGAACTGAGGTCAAATCCTGGTTTCACCAATGATGTTGTAGAGGGGGCATTCCTGTGCTAAGTAGGATTGGATGTCAGTGGTTCTCAACCCTGGCTGCCATTAGAGTTCCCTAGTCAATGTTTTAAAAATACTGATGTATAGGCTGAGTGCAGCGGCTCAGACCTATAATCCCAGAACTTTGGGAGGCCGAGACAGGAAGATCACTTGAGGTCAGGAGTTTCAGACCAGACTGGGCAATATAGTGAGACCCCCATCCCTACAAAAAATTTAAAAATTAGCCAGTTATGATGACATGCACTTAGCTATTCAGGAGGCTGAGGTGGGAGGATCACTTGAGACCAGGTATTTGGGCTTACAGTGGGCTATGACTGGGCCACCCACTTCAGGTTGGGCGACAGAGAGCTCTCTCAATAAATAATAAAGATAAAAATCCTGATGTATAGGTCCTACCCACAATGAATAATGACTTGGAATGTGACCCAGGCATCAGTATTTTTCTAAGCTCCCCAGGTGATTCAATATGCAGTCAAGGTTGAGAAATACGATCCCTTCTACCCTCAAGTTCTAAACTTCAGGGACTACTATTCCCTGAACATGTGACCCAAGTTTCTTTTTCACAGTGTTGTTTGTCCAGAGTAGAGAACTGTGCTCTGTGTCAGCAGTGGCACTCCACAATAACCTACACCGTGTACAGTTTTCCCTTAGCTGACAAACCTTGCCCTAAACTGCACTGTTTTGTTTGCCCTTCAGCCACCCCCACCTCCCTACCACTTTGCTGCCTGCCCTTCTAACCTGGAACTTCTCTGCTTCAGCTCATTGGCAGCCTCCCAAGCTAAGCCAGCTTGGACACAGTCCTTGGGGCTTCCTCTTCTTCCAAGGAGGTCAGAACCTTTTGTGCTTCACCAGCCTCCTCCCTGAAGCTCTTCCCCCAATCCCCCTCCTGCATCTCAACCTCCCTCAACCCCGCCACCACCTTCTCACCCCCATATTTTGCTGCTACTGGTGTAGGTGGGACGGAAGACGTGGGCCACAAAAGATGAAGAAAGAGCTGTTGCTAGGAAAGGAGTGTGGGTGAACAGAGATGGTGGGCGGGAGAAATAGGACTCCCCAGTTATATGTCTCCCTTTCTCATCATAAATGCCTCAAGAGCTAAAACCAGCTGTTTAAGATCTATTATGAAAAATAATGAGGTCTGACCGTGACAGCAGGGATAAGAGAATCAGCCTCAGAAAGAGATGAAGTGCTGATACTTGGTATTTAAAGTCTCCTCCTAGAAAAGAAAAGCCTCTGAGTGAAGTTTAAAAGAGTGAATTCTCAAGGAACTATCAAACTGTGCCCCTGTGAGGGATGGTATCCAGAATGCCTTGGCACATGCCACACCTCGCAGAAACCATAAACTTCAAGATGTCTTAAGAAACAAAATGTGGTCAAGGCAGGATGATCTTTAAATGTGGAGTCGGCAACACCATTTCCTCACCTCACACTCAGGGTCACATTTCCGAAATAGATCTGCCTTAATCCATGGAGTCTTCCATTTATTAGAGTCTACTCTGTACCAGGCACATTAGACTAACCATGTATGCGTCTCACAGTTCCCTGCAATACCAGTGGCATAATCGCTTCTGTTTACAGGTGAAGAAATGGAGCCTCTGAGCAGCTTAATGTCTTGTCGAAGGTTACAGTTTAAGTGGCAGAGCTGGGATCTGAAAAGTACTCCAGGCATAGTGGCTCACACCTATAATCACAGCACATTGGGAGGCCAAGATGGAAGGATCACTTGAGGCCAGGAATTTAAGAGCATGGCAACATAGTGAGACTCTGTCTCTCTCTATATATTAATTTTTAAAACGCAAGAAGAGAAATACTACTCCAGAGCCTGTCTGTGCTTTCTACTAAAGCACAGTCTTCCTCCTTCCTACTTTTCTTCCCACCCACCCACCTCCATCCCAACTTCCATTCCCCTCTCCTAAGCAGTTTTGCAGTTTTAAAAATCAACCTTCACTGTGGTAACAGAACCTACTGGGGTGGAAAAGAGTTTCAGAAGTTCTGGGAAATTTTTGTGCTCACGAAAGGCAGGCAGTTTCTAGTCTGGGCACCAGATCTTCCCGTACACCAGAGGCGGCATTCCACCCACTGTAAATAAACGGCAGACTACCTTTCCCTTTGTCATTTCCCAATGTACATACAAACCAGTGCATTATCTATGACTGAGATTTGGTTATTCTATAGAGAAACAGGAATAAAAGAAAATCAGTAATAATGGAAAAAAAAATACCAGGTCACAGAGGATTTTTATTACCAAGTCGAAAAAAAAGCTCTGCAGGGGGGCGTGCAATGAGCCAAGCATTCACTAGAATGAAGTCATTGGGGTGAGGGAGGAGGGAGCATGGAGGAGACTGGCTACCTCTTGCTGTTAAGGTCACTACTCTTTGACAGAGGTGGCCTCTGACCTCAACAGCCCTACAATTCTGTTTTGACTGACCCTGAAACCCATGAAATTCAGATGTAGGCACTGCCCAAAAGTTGAGATAAAGCTGACTAATATGGGAAAAGCTCCCGGTATGTGCCCCCAGCTGAAAGGAGCTGGCAGTTCTTTGGCGGTAGACGCAATTTATTCTGTCCTCCTCCTTTCAGGGAAATGCTAATCCTTCATAGGCAACTCGAGGGGAAGACTAAAATGTGTTGATGATGAATGACAATAATCCTTTGTCCACCGCTACCTCCTCCTAGGGTTGAACCTTAAGAGTTTAATCAAATGTTGGTAAGTAAATTAATGCCTTACTGCAAAAGGAGGTGGTGGGAAGAAAGGTTGTGAGAATATATTTCCTCTGACATGTGAATCTCAATAAACTTAATTGCAAAGGCATTGATATGGGGAGAGGGTATTGAAAGACTGTTTTAGATTCCTATTTACACACACATACACGTAACAGTCACTATCCCAAAACTGTCTTACAGCATGTCAGTGTTAAAATGTTAACTTCAAGGTCTAAAGACCAAAGCAACATATTGGAATCACTTTGCTGTTGTTAAAAACAACAGGAGCAACAACAAAACTCATGCATTTGTGCATCCATAGGAACAGTAAGATGTTTAGCCCTGGATCTTCACATCTTTCTAAGAAAGGTTGCATTTTTCATTTCAGTTCAGCTAACATTTTAGTGGCTACTCCATGCCAGGTCTGCCTTGCTGGCCACTTTGACAGCCATCTCTTTTAACCCTTCCAACTTACTGCAAAGTAGGTATAATTACTCTCATTACAGTTGAGAAAAGTCGGTGCTCAAAGAGGGCAAGTGATTTATCCCTGAACACCCAGAGTTAAAATTCAAACTAGAAGTCTTTTGGCTTTCAGGTTTTCCTGTTAGATACAAAAAAAAAAAAAAAAAAAAAATGGTTGCCAGAAGGGTTTCAAGGAATTTGACAAATGATCGGCTTCTGAGACTCACATAGTGAGTCAGGACTAAAAACCAGGTTTTCCAATTCTCAGTCCGAGTTCTTTCACCACATTACAGCATTGCCACCCAAAGTGCTGGGTTTTCCCAAGAGGTGTTTGGATGGGATTTCAAGTCAGCGAGATGCAAATAGGTCTGACCCACATTCCTGCTCTTGGATAAATAAAAACTCCTAAAGGGCAGAGCCTATTTTGTGTGCTTAATCTAAGAGTCCCACTGTGGGTAGTCAATCAATATTAAACAACTAGAGGGACATTTGCCAAGGACTAACGGCATGGGCTCAATTTAAGCAATCAGAATACAGCGAATATTACTGAGGACCCTCATAAAGGTGCTGAAAGGCTGAATCAAGTAAATTTTTAAGAGTTAAAAAAAAACCCTTGAAGTCATCTAGTCCAACTCTAATTTTATGAGATCCAGAGATAAAACAATGTGCTTAAAGATGTGAAGACAATCAGCAACAGACCCTCCCCTCCTGTCTCCCAATTCTATTTAATCTCATTTCATACGGCATTGTAAGGTAACATTTTCAGGAATGTGATATGTTGTTAAGTTGAAGTTGGACTGGCTGGTTATACAATCATCATTGATTATGAAACATCTCTCATATTTAACTTTTCCTTTCCCACTGACCAAACTGACCTCTAAGAAATCTCCATTGCTGGCTTCCAAGTTCAACCAAGTTGGTATCACTTCTCAACAAGTGTCTTGTTAATTTTGGCCTCCTGACCTTTTCTCACAGCATTTCCCCCTGTCTGGGAGCCCTCTATGTTCTTTCCACCATCCCTCTACAGATCACCTCCTTCAAGAAGGGTACTCTGAATACTCTCCTTCCCATTAATGTTTACTTTGCTTTGATGTGTGCAGTACTATGCTCAATTTGTTCTTTCCTATGAGTAAAAAAGATTAATTTTTGGTTGTTTCTTATATCCCCAAAGGACAGAATCAATTATTCATACTTTTTAAAATTTTTTATGATATCTAAGACAATGCTGTGCTCCAGTAAGTACCAAATATGTTAAAGGATCAAACTATGTTAACTTTGCTATAAAAGGTAGACTGCATTCATTTTTTTTCCTTTCCTTTTTTTTTTTTGAGACAGAGTCTTGCTCTGTTGCCCAGACTGGAGTACAATGGTACAATCTTGGCTCACTGCAACCTGTGCCTTCCGAGTTCAAGCGATTCTCCTGTCTCAGCCTCCCAAGTAGTTGGGATTACAGGCATGTACCACCACACCCAGCTAATTTTTGTATTTTCAATAGAAATGGGGATTCACCATGTTGGCCAGGCTAGTCTCGAACTTCTGACTCAAGCGATCTTCCCGCCTTGGCTTGCTGAAGTGCTTGGATTACAGGCGTGAGCCACCACACCTGGCTGAGACTGTATTCTTGGTAAAAAATGAAATAAAAATAACTTTCACAATGCCAGGTTACTTCTCAAAGACTAATGAGTTACATGCACATAAGTTTGGGGGTCTATCAAAAAACCAGTTCAATGGTGGATACGCTACCGAAATATTGATCCAGTGGTTCTCAAAACTGGCTGCCTATTCAAATCAACTGAGAAGCTTTTGAAACTACCAGTATCCAGACTTCACCACAGATCAACTGAATCAGAATCTTTGGAGGTATGCCCAAGGAATGATTTGCACATATCATATTGATATCTGATTTGCACATACTGATTTTCACACCCCCACTCTTATTAATAGGTTTTTCTAAAGAATGAGCATATTTAAAGGTGGTTTTGTTTTTCTGAGAATCACAAAATTTTAGAACTGAAAAATTTAGAACTGAAATAATATCTAGATCAATCCCTTAGTTTAGCAGCTAAGGACACTGTGGGATTAATCCAGATATTATTTCAGTTCTAATTTTCTAAAACTCAAAAAAGGTTGAGTAAGTGGCTTCACATAGTAAGGTGGTGGTTGCTGAGTGACAAGTCATATCTTGAATTAGTGGAATTCTCTGAACTCCAATTCTGGAGCTGTAGCCAGTAGACTAAGCTGCTAAGGCTTTAAATTTCTGCTTTCTTCTAAAGAAAATGTATTAAAAGTATTACATATGGAACAGTTGAATTTTAAAGCTGTTAGCACCAGGTACTCATTAAAGACCTTCAATTTGGCATATACCAACTAGCCCATTGTCATGGCAAGAGGAAATGCCACAGCAGGATATATCAAAGTCCAAAATAAATGACTAGTATCTATTTGCAGCTTTTTCATTGGCCCTAACCTGAAAGTCCATAACATTTTATGTTATCAGAGGCCAGGGCACTTCTAGCCCTTAACCATACTACTTATTAGCAAACTTCTTTGCTTATAAGCCAGCTAATCAATACCCTGAACTTTCCTTTTCTCTGTAAAAAAGAAGACAGTGCCTGTCTTATTGACCTTAGGATTTCAGCTATTACAAGAATTAAATCAAATAATCTACATGGAGATATTTTAAGAATTTAAAAGCTCTATCCATAGATATGTATAGGATTACTATATTACTGTTTCTAAGAGCAACGACTTGTGAATAAATATTTGTTGCTTTGATTACCAAAGCTCTAAATCTTAATTCCTTGCTATCATGCAACCCAAGCATCACCAGGAAGTGGAGTTGAAGCAGCACTAGAGTCTCTAGTCCCTGAAAGTATCCCATAACTAATGTTCAAGGAGGTAAAGTGATGTAGTTACCTAGGACTCAATTGGTCTAGACTCCATTCCCAGAGTCTGCTTGTAACTATTGACCTTGGACAAGCCACTTAATTTTTCTGGAACCAGAGTCTCGTCAGTGGTCAAAAGATGACTTGAATTAGAGTCAAAGATTCCTTTGAGTTATAAAATCAGAATACTAACATTTAATTAAAATTACTAAAGTACAACTTCCCAAGTCGTTAGTTCATGTGGTTTTACATTTTTAAAATCTCTTTTTAGAAGTACAGAATTGGAGCCTAAAAACATAGCCTATTTCTGGCAAACAGACATTTCAAAGACATGTGCCTGAAATGTCAGAGACCTTCTAAAAGAATTCTAAAGAGAAACATCTCTACGGAAATAAAATACTTTGTGCTTGTTTAATATCCTCTCTGGGAGACCCCTGCTCCAAAAATAAATATATGGTTACCCCAAAGCACTTAATACTGTACTGGACACAGAGTAGGTAACCAAATACTTTGTTAACAGCTCTCAGTTTGAGTCCCAGTTCTTGTTACTAAACTTGTCTGACCCTGTTTTCTTATCTATAAAGTGGGAACAATACCTTCCCCAATGATCTATTGAGATAACGAGTATTAAAATGTTCTGTAAACTGTTAAAAACGATTGCAAGATGTTACTATTACTTTAGGAATTCAGCTAACTATTCCAAGACCTTACTAAAATGTGCTTTTTGGAGAGATGGATTAAAATCCTTCTGACTTAATTACAGAGCACCTGCTCCAATGCCTGACTCAACGAATATGCTCAATAAATGTTTGCTGCATGGAAAGTATAATACACAGAAAGACCAAAAGCTCCATAAACTCAGGTCCCATTTATTCTTATCTCCAAATTCCCAGTATCTAGCAGAATATCTAGCACAACATAGAAGAAATTCAATTATTAGATGAATAAACTTTTGCCCCTTCTAGTTTCTCTTCAGCACAGCTCAAGAAGGAGAGACTGGTAGGGGAGGCATCAAGGATGATTACTGATAAAGGCTGCCTGGAATGGAAAACTTGGAGTTACTTGGAGAATTCATCCACTCTCCATCATCACAAGCTCGGGAGAGCAGAAAGACAACGGGCTCTGAGTTCAAATTGTTTCCACAAATCTGCAGTTTCGATAAATTAACCAATTAACCTCTCCAAGACTTAGTTTCCTCATCTTAATGAGAATAACTCATGTGGGTGCTCACTAGAATGGAAGCTCCAGGAAGGCAGGGACTTTATTTTGGGCCCACTGTATCCATACTGCATTGAACAGTGCCTGGGCACAGCACAGGCTCTGAAATATTTGTTGAATGAATGTGTATGAAGTTGATTGAGCTAACACAGGTGAAGTATTAACAGAGCGCCTGGCACGTAATTACCACTGGGGCAATGAGAACCTTTATCATCACCACCACCGCTACTGTATCAGTATTATTACAGTTCCTCGTCATAGAGCAGCTGCTTCGGGGTGAGGGTGGAGGGTGGGGAAGGCCTGGTTTCAAACCACGACTTTCCCATTCCCTGGCCGTATGACTTAAGATAAATTAAACTACTCGGGTTCCTTTTTGTTTCCACAAAAATTTGTGTTGAGAATTAGAGGATATAGGGAAATTACCTAAGAAAGTCTGGAGGCCGGTGGCACGAGATGTATACTAGAGATTAGTATTAAGGCAAAAAAAAAATCGCCAAGTCCTCTTTTATCCAGATAACTGCCTTAGATTATTTCCCACGTTACTGTAGCTGAGTACATAACAAGAATGCAACAGGAGTGGAAGGAATTTCCGAGACCGAAACCGCTAAATGAGAAAAGGGAATTAAACCGGTGCTTGACAGTTCCCACCAAGGGGTGGCAGTTTCCGCGACCGTCAGCCAGTCCAGCCAGCCCAACCAGCCGAGGCTGGAGCAGGACAGTCAGCAGCGTAAGGAACAAAACCAAGGCAGAGGCTTAGACCCTCCCTCTAACGGTCTCCCCGCCGCTGGCCTCAAGCGGCCGCCAGACTCCCATTTCCGGCCCTCGCCGTACCACAGTTCCCAGCATGCCCTTGGAGGGAAGTCTTTCCGTCTGGATGACTACTAATCCCAGCATGCCATTCGGCACTCCAGTAAATCAGATGGAAGAGCGGGATAACCCCATTGCATGCAGGGAATTGTAGTCCATTTAGCTGCTGGTTCATAGATGGGCGGGGAAGAGCCCGGTTGCTCTCATCCGCCGAGAATGATTCATAGAGGACGGTCAGGAAAGAACGGTTCAGTCTGTGAAAGCCCCCTCAAAAGACTGGACACTCTTCCGAAGAAGGGAGAGGCAGGAGAGCAAGCGGAGCCTCGAGCCTGACCCCACCTCGGTCCGCTCGCCAGGCCTCGACCTAGTCCTGGGCCTGCTCGGCGGCGGCCGTGAGGCGCCGGTTGCTGGGGGAGCGGTGACGTCGCGGGGTGAAAGTTGAGGGGCGGTGACGTAGGGCCGGCCCGGGCGGAGGCTGGCGGGTTGGAGGCAGGAGGGAGGGAGGGAAAGAGGGAAGGAAGGAAGCTGGGAAGGAGCTAGTGAGCGGGGGCGCGAGGCGTTTACCTGGAGGCAGCGGCTTGGGCGCGCGCAGCGGCCGCGGCTCCCCCGCACCTGCGGCCATGGATGAGGAGCGCGCCCTCTACATCGTCCGGGCCGGCGAAGCGGGGGCTATCGAGCGGGTCCTGAGGGATTACAGCGACAAGGTAAAGAGTCCTGGCCCCGGGCGTGCGATATCGCACCCCCGGGCCGCCCTCCGTGCTTGCACATCGCATCCTTCCCCACCCCCTTCATTCCGGGGATGCGCATTGCTCTTCCACGAAAACGTTTCCGGCTTGGGCATGCGTGTTTGTGCCCCCAGCCTTTTCCATCCATGTATCCTGCATCCCACTACCCCCACTCTAGCGCCCGCTCCTCTGATTCCTGGCCCAGCAGCTTGACCTCCGGTCCTCCTCTCAAGCGTGCAAGTCACACCCCCGGAATCCTTAGATGTGCATCTGTGCCCCGTGCCCCACTCCTGGATGCATAAATGCATGCGAGGCTTCCTCACATGTATAGCAAAAAAAAAATACGTGCTTCCCTGCATAAACACATCCCTTGACATGCATAAAATGTATAGCAACGATGGCAGTTTTTTCTATACCTTTAGCACAGTACGGTTTTTAAGGCATTGATGTCTCATCTATGGTCTCCTTTGATCCTCAGAGTGTTTATAGGGTAAATGGTCTCATCCTCCCCATTTTATAGATGAGGAAACCGAGGTGCAAAGAACTGAAATCACGCCCAAGGTCATGGACGTATTATGTTGTAAGAGGGTGGAGAATGTAACTCCTAATGCTATCTATTATTTGTATCGCATTAACAGCTTTGCTGTCCATTATCTCATTTAATCTTACAGCAGTTCTGTGAAGTATTATCTGCATTTTGCAATTGAGACTCTAGATTTGTTAAGTAACTTGCCCAAGGTCATACTTGGAGCTCCTATTCCAGTTTAGTTGCTTCCACTTCACAACTTTGCTGTAAAAGAGTATCTTGTTATAAATCCCAGTCAGTTCTCTGAATCTCTTTCCAAGAACCGTTAGCTCTTCATTACTTTTCCTTCCAGGAATTTTACATGCTCACTTCAAAAGATAGCCTACTACACCTTTATCCTTTGGTTTAGAAGACTGCTTTATAGGAATGACTGACGACTCCCTTCTGTGAAACACACCCAACACCAAGTCACAACCTAGCTGTAATGGTTTTCTTTCTTTTGCCTCTGTACATAATCTCCCCTTCAGTGTTTGCTTTGTGCCCACCACTGCATCCATCCACTTTGTATTATTGACAATTTGTGTCTTATTTTTTGAATCTTTTCTACCAGGGGCAGAAATGGCATACTGGCAGCTTAATTCCCATTTAATCTTCCCAACAACCCTGTGAGGAGAGTGTTGGTATTCCCCAATTCACAAATGATAAAATTTAGGATAATAATATGGTCCCAAGTCCACACAGCTACTGAGAGATGGAGCTGAGATTTGAATTTAGGTCGTCCAACTCCAAGTACAGTGCTCTTTCTACAGTACTGTGTTGGTCTCCTTGGGAGGATACACAGGTTCTGTCTATTCATATCTTAGCTCTTTCACTTTCTGATATGCTTTACTGTTGAACATGTCTGCCTAATTTAGGAATAACTCATTTAATGCATATTATGGAAATTATAATGATTTAACCCGATTTATTACTGCTTTCCAGAAAAGATACGAGGCAGCTCCAAACTGATTTTCAGAAGCAAGAAATGCAACAGAGAACTTGGCCATTTGTTCTATCAGCTAATGTTTATTTAGCATTTATTATACGCTAGATACCCAGCAATAAATAGGAATTTGTTTTTCTGTAGGGGAGGAAGAAAGACCTTCAACTGAATATAATCACCTTCTTTAATATTTCTCCTTCCCTTTATGGCTAAACTAATTAGACATCAGATTTGTTTCCTCCAATTTATCTCTTCTTGTTGGTCTCCCTCCGGATTGGTATCTGCTTACCACTCCTGGCCAGGTGCTGTCAGAGCTTAAATCCTGAATTTCTCCAGCTCCCCTTTTGTATTGGGCATGTTTTTACGGTGTTTTGCATGGCGTGTGTTGCTTAAGGGGGTATCCTGAAGTGTTTCAAAAGATTCCCAAACACTTGTAATTTTGGAATGAAGCCTGAGAGTGCCCTGACTAGATGTGAACTGGGGCAGTTAGCTCTTTCAGAAGAAAGTGCTCTCTTCTTTTTCTTTCTTTATTTTATCTTTTTGGAGACAGGGTCCATATTTGTCACCCAGGCTGAAGTGCACTGGTGTGATCATGGCTCACTGCAACTTCCATCTCCTCCCTCACTCCTCCCAAGTAGCTGGGCCTACAGCTGTGTGCCACAGAACCTGGGTAACTTTTTAAATTCATTTTTTATAAAGATGGGGTCTCACTATGTTGCCCAGGCTGCTCTCAAACAGCTAGGCTCAAGCAATCCTCTGACCTTGGCCTCCCAAAATGCTGGGATTACAGGTGTGAGCCACTGTGCCTGGCCAGAAAGCTTTCATATTTAATACTGACTGTAGTAGGGCCAGTATAGTAGGGCTGCTTATAGTACAAGGAAAATGACTGAGCATCATATTGCAGTGAGGTTTTGCCCCTCAAAGGAGGAGATTTTGGGAGCAGATGAATAGGAAGTAGATGTATGTTTATAGTGGCTCAGGTAGTAAGAATGGGGAGGTGGAATTAAATTGCCCAGCTCTATGGTATATGGAATTTGGAACTCTGAAAAAAAATAGCTAGGTACCATGTACTTAAGTTTCCTTATCTGGAAAAAATGATTTGAGAAATCTTTGGATTATGAGGTGATTATGGAGCATTGAGGAGTCCAATAGAGAGAAATGAATGATGTAGAGAGAGAGAGAGACTGGTTCATTGTTTGGGAGAGTACTGGAGAGGTTCTTTATGCCGCCTTATTTCTCTAATAAAACTAGTCCTTGAAAGGAGGCAGTCAGGTATAGTGGAAAGGTGGTGGGATTTGGCGTCAAATCCCAACTCTGCCATTTATTAGCTTCATGACTATGGATAATTATATTAAGCCTCTGTGTCTCAGTTGCCTTATCTGTAAAATAGGGATAATATCACCATTCTCTTAAATTATTGTGAGGATTACATTAAATGAAATGTAATACTGACACTGGGCACAATGCGCCTAGGAAGTACTCACTCAGTAAGTTACAGTTACAATGGCCAGGGTACCTAAGAGGTCGTGTGGCCAGAGCACAGGTTCTGGAGCCAGCTTGGGCTCTGATCCTCAACTTAACGGCTTGTGTGGCCCTAAAACAAGTTACTTAACTTTGCTGTGGCTTAGTTTCCTCATCTGCCAAATGGAGATAATAGTAACTATATCATAGGCTTGTTAGGATTAAATGAGTTACATGTGTAAAGCACATAGAACAGTGTCTGCCGCTGAAGAGGCACCCTGTAACTGTTAGCTTTGAACAAAAAAAATTAAACATGTGGCATGAGTTGGTATAGCACAATATTAAAATTTGGGACTGTGCTCCATTCTTCCTCTTCTTTTTCTAATAGGTAGCAAAATACCTTGTACCACTTTGAGAGATACCTGTCTGACTCCAGGAAATATGTTTCTACTGTGTTATATAGACTCTTGTTTCCAACCCTTCTTGCTTCATTCACTGACCTTTTTTATCTTGGCGAGAGGAAAGATCTATCTATCCCAGAAAGAATGAAACTTGTCTGTTTGTCAAGGGCATAATGCAGCATAGGACTCAGCATAGGCAAATTATTTGTTTTTATTTTTGTTTTTTCTTTTTTTTTTGGAGATGGAGTCTTGCTCTGTCACTCAGGCTGGAGTGCAGAGGCACAATCTCAGCCCATTGCAACCTCCACCTTCTGGGTTCAGGCAGTTCTCCTGCCTCAGCCTCTTGAGTAGCTGGAATTACAGGCACACGCCACCATGCCTGGCTAATTTTTGTATTTTTTTAGTAGACAAGGGGTTTTACCATGTTGGCCAGGCTGGTCTGGAACTCCTAACCTTGTGATTCCCCCCACTCACCTTGGCCTCCCAGAGTGCTGGGATTATAGGCTTGAGCTACCACTCCAGGCATTTTTTTTTTTATGGGAAGAACGATTGTTTTTGTCTCCTCTCAATTCACCTGTTAACATTTATTGAGTGCCTGCTATGTGCTATGTGTTATTGCAAGCACTTTCACATTTTATATGTTATCTTTTATTAATTCCTCTTACATTAATCCTCTCATATTAAAACTTATGAGGGAAATGGAAGTATTCTATATACAGGCTCAAGGTCACAGAGCTAGGAAATGGCGGCCTGGTCTTCAGATTCTATATCCAGGGATCTTTTTGCAGGGCTATGTTGCCTTTACCCTGTCTCTTCTGTGTTTTTGAGCACAGAAAAAGTTTCTTTTTCAGGAGCAGTTTACTACAGTTATTTCTCAGAATCCAAAGGGGATTGCTTCCAGGATCTCCTGTGGATACCAGAATCTGTGGATACCAAAATCTTCAAATGCTTTAGTTCCTGACAGGAAACAGAATAGTACTTGCATATAATCTGGGCACATCCTCATATTTTTTTTTTTTTTGAGACAGAGTCTTGCTCTGTTGCCCAGGCTAGAGTACAATGGCTCAATGTCAGCTCACTGCAATCTCCGTCTCCCTGGGTCAAGCAATTCTCCTGCCTCAGCTTCCTGAGTAGCTGGGATTACAGGTGCGCCTCACCATGCCTGGCTAATTTTTGTATTTTTAGTGGAGACAGGGTTTCACCATGTAGACCAGGCTTGTCGTGTTCACAGCCTGACCTCAAGTGATCTGCCTCCCTCGGCCTCCCAAAGTGCTGGGATTACAGGTGTGAGCCACAGTGCCTGGCCCCTCCTGTATACGTTAAATCATCTCTGGATTACTTGTAATACCTAATACAATGTGAATGCAATACAAATAGTTGTATTAGTTAGGGAATAATGCCAAGAAAAAAGAAGCCTGCACTTGTTTAACACAGACACAATTTTTTTTTTCCAGATATTTTCAAGCCATGTTTGGTTGAATCCACAGATGCAGAATCCTTTGGCTACTATTGGGTCTTAATCACCTCCACTTTAGTAATAGAATGAACTGTTAACCTGGGGAAGTATGTATCATTCTAGTCTAGACTATTAGACTGTTCAAGCTCTTGGTCCCCCTCAGGCCTGTTTTTTTTTTTTTTTTGGTAGAGATTGGGGTCTCACCATGTTGCCTAGGCTGGAGGCTGGTCTTGAATTCCTGGGCCTCAGCCTCCCAAAGTGCTGAGATTACAAGTGTGAGGAACAGTGCCCAGCCCTCAGGCCATTTCTAATAACAGATTTAGTAGAGAGATTAGTTGCCACCATTATCCTGATTATCAATAGCAAACAGTGACTAAGGGCCCTGAGGTGTGGAGTAGTATTGTGATTTCTTATATCACAGGACAGTTATGCTAGAGGAACCTTAAAAATAATTGAACCCAACCCCCTCATTTAATAGGTGGCTCATCAAGTATGATGATAACCAGAGAGGTGGCTTGGTGGCCATACAGGCCACCTGGACATATGACTACCCCATAGCAAGTTTCAGCAGAATTCCGGTTTTGGAGTATGGCAAGCTTTTGGCTAAATGAAAGGTATTTAAGATGACAGGTAGGTAGGTCTCTAGGAGTAGTCCTCATAGGAGAAGAAAACAAGACTGCTAGCAGTGAGGTCTTCATTTATGTGCTAGAAAAACCTAATTGACAGACACCTAATACTGGAACAGTTCTATAAACATAGCTTCTACATTTGAATAGAATATGTAAGTATCCAGGACTATGTAAGAGGACTTTTTGTTTTCTGCTTTGGAATTTGGGCTCTTAACTCTTTGAGTTCACTCTGTGGGTTTTTGCAGAGAAGCATGTTTAGTGGGCTGTTCCTTTGTTATACTTTGTTCTTATTTTCAGTTTATGTTATATAATCTGTTAACTGATTTTTAGTTGTAGAAGCCATCTCTGTTCATGAAACCACCACACACACCACCCCAATTGGATTTATTCGCTTGTAGTAGTGCTGTTTGAGTGTATCTTTAGAAAGCTATAAAATTACTCCTATCTCTCTCATACTTCAATATTTGGCCAGATACCACACCATAGGTTATTCAGCAATAACAGTAGTGGCCATTGAACACTACTATGTGCAAGGTTCCATGCTTATATAAAGATAAGGAAATTTGATAGGTAGTGAAGTTGAATAACGTGACCAGGTTGACACTTTTAGTAAGCAGTAAGACTAGACTCAAACTCAGGGTTGTCTGACTCCTGATCCTGAGCTTTTTAGAGCTTATTCATAGGGTGTGAAACCTACAGTGAGGAGTCCTCGTAATGAGTCTGGTGTGTCACTGGGCTGTTAGCTTGCTTGGTATGTAAATTGAACAATGGTTTAACTCTTTTTTTTTTTTTTGAGATGGAATTTTACCGTGTCACTCAGGCTGGTCTCAAACTCCTGTGCTCAAGCCATCTGTCTACCTCTGCCTCCCAAAGTACTAGGATTACAGGCGTGAGCCACTATGCCCGGCCAGTTTAACTTTTTATATTTGATTTTTTCCTCCTGTTTCTATGGAAATTATGCATATAAAGAAGATGAGATAGCTGACTCTTGGCTAACAGTTCTAGAAATACATGTACAGTTGGAGATGCTTGTTCCCTTTTTCCGAATTTCAAACTTAGAAAGGGGAGAACATAGATAGGGGTACTGAATAAGTTAAGTATGATCTAAGTTGGATAAAAGAACCCAGCTTTATAGAAGCCAACATCTGTTGGATCCAAACAGTCTGTGAGGTTTGAGCTTCTGAATAGATTGGCACATTCCAGATTCAATTTGTAGTGCCTCATATACCATTATATTTTCTAATTAAGAGCAACAGAATAATTAGACCTTGGTACTATTCTGAATTCCCATCTTAAAAGATTAGTTCAACATAGGAACTGTTTAAAAGACATTTTTATAACTTATTATCTTTCAGAAAGATAGTTTATTTTTCTGTCCCCTTACCATAAATGCCAAAAAAAAGTTTAGAAGAACCATTATATTAACAAGTAGGTACATTTATTCCAGATAATTTATGGAATTAGTATTTCACATATAATTGCAAAAAAAAAATAGGTTTTCTTGGTTTCTTAGTGCAGTTATTTACATTTGTATTGAGCCTTTACAGAGCTTTAGTTTATAACTTTAACCTGATATCTGCCACTTTTAAGTATAATGTTAATTTTCACTAAGCCGCAGGTCAATACATTTCTAAGTATAGCCCTCAGATTTACAGTCTTTCCTCTCCTCCTTCCTTCTTTTTCTTAATTCTTTATTCATTATTTATCCGCTTTTTAAATTTCTTATTATGAAAATAATATACCAACAATGAGTTTTCTTTTTTAAAAATTGCTACATAATATTTTATTGGGTGACTCTGATATGTATGATAGAATATTGTCACATGTGCAGCATTCCATCAGTCCCCTGTTGATTATTCCAGTTCTCACTTTTTTTCCTCCACAATATTGGATAACACTGCAGTGATACTGACACATATAATTATTCTCTCCTTCCAGATGATCATTAGGATAAATTCGTAGGAGTAGGAGTTCTGGGTCAAAGGGTATGAATATTTTTGTGGCTTCTAGTATGTGTTGTTGCCAAATCACTTTCTCTTTTAAGGTTTATGTCAGTTTATACTGCCACCAGGAGTATCATGCCTGGATTATTGATGTCCATTCCTCACAGGGTGTTACGTTCTTAGTCTTGGTCTCCTTTAATC
Source organism: Cacajao melanocephalus (assembly GCA_963573385.1). Lineage (NCBI taxonomy): Eukaryota > Metazoa > Chordata > Mammalia > Primates > Pitheciidae > Cacajao > Cacajao melanocephalus. The sequence continues at coordinate 6,426 of CAUYLG010021693.1, read as the reverse complement.
TGACCTGTGAGCTACTGCCCAAAATGTTCTTCCAGAATGCTGGTTACACCTCCGTCATAGTCTTCCTTTGGTTGCCTGTCACCTATTTGTCAATTCAGGTATAAATTTTAAAATCTATGCCCTTTTTTAAAAATTGTTTTGCCTTCATATTCGAGGCAGCCTCCCTCCTTCAGATGGGCCACTGTCTCCTACCTCTGAGTCTTCCCTCTGACCATTTCTTAGATTCAGAACTTCTCTGCCAACATTTCGCCGTCTTCTTTAATTTCAAAAATTGCTGCTTCTGCAAAGATGTCAATGCAGAACCACCTGTAATGATGATATCTTTAGTACTTAGTGTACTTCACTCTTGGTGGATTGCCAGTAAATATTTGTCACTGTGGCCAAGAAGAGAAAGAAAAGAGAAAAAGTAGAGAAATCTTCAGTGGAGTTTTTTTTTTTTTTTTTTTTTTTTTTGATAGGAAGGCTTAGAACTCTTAAGAGTACTTGGTTCTGTTGAATAAAACTTCGGGAGAGAATGAGGAATTCTGTGCTCTATTTTTGGCGTACCACCATTCTTTCTGTGATCATGGGCAAGCCAATTTATTCTGTCTTCTATTCTCCTCTACTTCAGCTACAGAGTGGAAAACATAGTATTGCCGATCATCGCGGAAGAGTCATGACACTCTCTGCCTTTCCAATTATTTTTTCCTCATAATCATTGGCATCATCATTATTATAACCCTGATATTTACTGAGTATTACTACTTGCCAGCACTGAGATTGTGCTTTATATACATGCCTTAGCTTTTTTAACTGTCACAATCACTCTGTGAACTAGGTACACCCTGTTTTTGGGTGAGAAGCCCAGTTCCAGACAGTTTACTTGCTCAAGGTCACAGCTAGTAAGTGGTGGAGCCACTATGATTTAAACTCTTATTCTTATTGAATTACTTTTCTGAAATATCAAACTATCAAGCTTCCCTATCCACAATTTTCTGATGATTTCTTATTGCATATGAAAAAAAAGTATAAACCCAGCAACATTGGAAGGCCCTTCCAAATCACTGTCCAGTCTGCATTTCCATTCTCATCTTCCTCCATGCCCCACCCCCAAACATATGTCCTGTGTTCCAGTCTCACAAAGTTGCTTATTTCACAGATATATCATATAGTTTTCATACATTTGAGCCTTTGTTTTTGTTCCTGGAATGCATTCCATTTGCCTCTGGCATACTCCTGTTTATCCCTCAAGATCCAGTGCAAAATGCTCTGTATTCTGTGAAAGCCATTCCAGATTTTGCTGGGCAGTTAGTGGCTTGGTTCGCTGTGCTCTTTTATATATATTTCTGCTGTAGTTTTTTCACACTGCCTTATAATTATTTGTTTACATGCCTATCTCTTAACTTTAATAAGAAGATTGAGATCCTGGAAGGCAACATTTTTATAGGACATTATATTAGATATTATTAAACGTAGCCAAACTTTAAAAATCCATGTATTTAAAATGACATTGTTTCCCTTTTTTCCCCCCTCAGCATAGGGCTACTTTCAAATTTGAATCAACAGATGAAGATAAAAGAAAGGTAAGCCTTGGGGTGTGTGTGTGTGTGTGTGTGTGTGTGTGTGTGTGTGTATTTCATTCATGGACTTTCTAAGCAGTGGTCATGTTTTCATGTGATGGTTATTGATTGGTTTCTTGTTTCCCTTCATTTTGTTTTTTAGGAATACAGAGAAGAAAGATTAGGTTAGGTTTAGACTGGGTTACATGCAACTCCTCTGTCCTCACAGGACCATTATAGTTGTATAAATCAGGAGAGTGGGAGGGATTCAGAGGAGACTCTCCCCAGATCTACCCATTCCCAAAGACTGACTATTTGGTGGTAAGACTTCAGGTTGCCCAAAATGCATTGCTAATATTATAAAGCTTAGCTTGAAACAGGGTCTTGCTCTGTCACCCAGGCTGGAGTGCAGTGGCTCACTGTAACCCCAGACTCCTGGGCTCAAGTCCTCCTGCCTCAGCCTCCTGAGTAATTAGAGCTACAGGTACACACCACCATGTCCATTTTTAAATTTTTTGTAGAGGCGGAGGTCTCACCATATAGTCCATGCTGGTCTCTTGAACTTCTGGCCTTACGTGATCCTCCTGCCTTAACCTCCCAAATCCTGGGATTACAGGTGTGAGCTACATGCCTGGCTCTGCCTTTGTGTCTTGCTACACTCTGTACATCTATTCCTGGCCATAGAAATGCCAAAACCAGATAAGATAGTATGACTGAATCAGTGTAAACCTATCACTGCTGCTAGAAAAATAGCTTAAATCCAGTACTTTGCTAGTAGTGGCTTGACAGCGCCTTGAAATCATTCCTCCATTCACCTCTATCCTCATATCTAATATCTGTGTCCTGCTCATTTTACCTTTTCAGATTTCTTCCATTCATTTTCTCCTTAACTTCTACCCTAATTCAGGCCTACATCTGATTACTGCATCAGTTTCCTGACTGTTCTTTCATTTTCTAGTTACATGCTTTTCTAGTAGATTGGCATTCATAAATCTTAAATAGCAATCTGACCATGTCATCCTTAGCCTTAAAACCCTTCATCTATCCCTTCAGTGACTTTCTTTGCCTATAGAATAAAGTTTAAGCTTCTTAACAGGACATGCTAGGTGCTCAGTGATCTGATCCTTGCCTACTTTTGCAGCCTATTTCTTTTCTCTCCCTTGTATTTTGTGTTTCAGGAATAGGAAATGTTTCCAGTTATGCACACATCCACATCCCTTCTGTTTCTTGCTTACTACCTTTGCAATATATTGTTTTCTACCTGGAATGCCCTCTCCCTCTTGTACACCTCTTCTCTTTCTTACCTGGTGAATCCCTACTCACCTCGGGCACCGCCTTCAACAAGCCTCCTCTGACATTCCAGTTAAGGTGAAGTACCTCTTCAATATTCTCATAATACTCTATGTAAATCTCTAACATTAATATTTATGCCTTGTTTCTTAATTATTTATCTGTTGATATTAGACACTGTTATCTTTATATACTTGACATTTGGAGTGCCCAGCACATAATAGGCACTCAAAAAGTATTGGATGAGTGACCATGAAGTATAAATTTTGTCGATTAGAGGTTTAACTTGACTTTTTTTTGGATTTGAACAATGTAACCGAGACTAGAATACCTTTTAGAACAGGGATTCTCAACCAAGGATATGCTCTTTAGAGAGCTTTTTCAAAATAGGCCTGCTCAGGCCCAACCTCTTATCTACTGAGTGAGACTTTGGGAGGTGAGCTCTAGGCATGTATATTCTATATCTCTCTCTGTGCGTGTGTGTGTGTGTATAAAGTGTATAAATTAGAGACAGGATCTTGCTCCATTGCCCAGGCTGGCGTGCAGTGGCATGATCATAGTCCACTGTAACACTCCTGGGCTTAAGTGATTCTCCCACCTCAGCCTCCTGAGTAGCTAGGAATACAGGTATGTGCCACCATGCCTAGCTAATTTTTAAATTTTTTTGTAGGCTCTCTATTGCCCAGGCTGGCCTCATGGGATCCTCCCACCTTTGACCTCACACAGCCCTAGGATCACAGGTGTTAGCCACTATGTTCAGCCCAATGTATATTTTTATAGATGGTCTTCAAGAAATAAATACTCATATATGTGATGGGAGTGCTAAACGGCACAGTCCCTATGGAGAAGAAACTGGCAGTGTCTACCAAAATTACAGATGCATTTTACTCTTTCACCAAGTAGTGTCTCTTTTAGAAATCTATTCTGCAGATAGATTGAACTCTAAGTAAGCAGAGTTATTAATTGAAACGTTGCACACAATAGCAAAAGACTGGAAACAACCAGTGTCCAGCATTTGGAGTAGTTGAAGAAACTGGCACATTTGCATTATGGAATATTACAATGTAGTAAAAAGAGAGAGAGATTCGCTGTATGTGCTAATGAGAGAGTGAGAAAAAAAAAGCAAGGTGTTAAAAAGAACATGTTGTTTGACAAACTCATGATAAATATTCAAGCTAGGAAGCCAGCTGCTATTTATTTAATTTAATTGGGAGAATCCATTCTATGTAGATTCATGGTGCCTTAGAAATCTGACTGAGTCTTTGGTAGTGCTTTTACTGGTAAAAAGAAGTATATTAAGACAGACTGTCTTATGCTATATAAATTTCAGGTGAAAGGGAGAAATTTCTTATACAGTTATTAATAAAGCATATTTATTTCTATTAGTGTAGTAGAAAAAAACTAGCATTTTCAAAGTACTGTCTGTTTCTGAGTTTTAGATTTCTGGAGGGAGTACCTACTGTATAGTGCTTATTATCAGTTACAGTGTGTAGGTTTCTGCTTCCTGGGAGGTCTGTTATAAACAAATGTCATTAGGGACCTAGCTAGGTAATCTTCATTAGTGGGAAAACATTGGCAAACAAATCCTTTTCTGTTAAGTCTCCAGGGGTTAAAACCATTTGTGACTCTTTGATACATAAGGCTCTTTTTAGACTTCAACATCAGAACTGTTGGACAGCTCAGAAGGATCTATACCCTAATAAGCTTTTCAAGTTCTTGATGGAGAGACACATAGAATATAGGCATTTCTGTATGTTAAGCCTACTCAGAAAATAAAAGGAACTTGCATTACTGCCCAATTTGTTTAGCCCCCTATATTAGTTTGTTTTCACACTGCTGATAAAGACATACCTGAGACTGGGAAGAAAAAGAGATTTGGTTAGACTTAGAATTGCACATGGCTGGGGAGGCCTCAGAATCATGGTGGGAGGTGAAAGGCACTGCTTACATGGCGGTGGCAAGAGGAAAAATGAGGAAGATGGAAAAGCAGAAACCCCTGATAAACCCATCAAATCTTGTGAGACTTATTCACTACCATGAGAAAAGTATAGGGGAAACTGCCCCATGATTCAAATTATCTCCCACCGTGCCCCTCCCACAACACATGAGAATTATGGGAGTACAGTTCAAGATGAGATTTGGCTGGGGACATAGAGCCAAACCATATCATTCCACGTCTGGCTCCTCCAAATCTCATGTTCTCATATTTCAAAACCAATTATGCCCTCCAAACAGTCCCCCAAAGTCTCATTTCAGCGTTAACTCAAAAGTCCACAGTCCAAAGTCTCATCTGAGACAAGGCAAGTCCCTTCCACCTATGAGCCTGTAAAATCAAAAGCAAACTAGTTACTTCCTAGATATGGGAGAAGTTGGCCAAAACAGAGGGTTTACAGGGCCCAGGCAAGTCTGAAAGCCATCAGGGCAGTAAAATTCTAAAGCTCCAAAATTATCTCCTTTGACTCCATGTCTCACATCCAGGTCATGCTGATGCAAGAGGTAGGTTCTCATAGTCTTGGGCAGCTCCACACCTGTGGTTTGCAGGGTAGAGCTCCCTTCCTGGCTGTTTTCACAGGCTAATTAATGTTCAGTGTCTGTGGCTCTTCCAGGCGCACCGTGCAAACTGTCAATGGGTCTATCATTTTAGAGTCTGGAGGATGGTGTCCCTCTTCTCACAGCTCCACTAAGTAGTGCCCCAGTAGGGACTCTGTGTAGGGGATCTGAACCCACATTTCCCTTCCACACTGCCCTAGCAGAGGTTCTCCATGAGGGCTCTGCCCCTGCAGCATACTTTTGCCTGGGCATCTAAGCATTTCTGGACATCTTCTGAAATCTAGGTGGAGGTTCCCAAACCTCAATTCTTGACTTCTGTGCACCCGCAGGCTTAATACCATGTGGAAGCTGCCACGGTTTGGGGCTTGCACCCTCTGAAATTATGGGCTAAGCTGTCCCATGGCCCCTTTTAGCAATGGCTGGAGCATCTGGGACTAAGGGCACCAAGTCCCTAGGCTGCACACAGCATGGGGACCCTGGGCCCGGACCATGAAACCATATTGGAGACATTTTACCCTGTTGTCTTGGGGGTTAACATATGGCTTCTCGGGAGAGAGATCCAAGATGGCCGATTAACAACAGCTCAGTATTGTAGCTCCCAGTGAAAGCGCAGAGAGCGAGTGGACGCCACACTTTCAGACGAATTTTTGTTGCCCACAGACTGGGAGATTGCCGGCAGAGGAGCCACATGGGTCGCCAGTGTGACTTTTTTGGCCAGTGCGGCTGTTTTGCCGGCACCCTGGCACGGCGCTTCTCAGCGCGGAGTATACGGGACGGAGTGCCCTTTGAGTCTGGCTCGGCTGGTCCCATCCCGACAAGGAGAACAGCAATTGGAAGCGCTGAGGACTGAGAGTTTCACAGTAGGCACAGCTGAACCGGGAAGGTCCAGCTGTGTGGGGAAGGGGCATCCGCCAAAGGAAAACTAAGAAACAGAAAAAACTTCATCACTGGGTGGAGAGATCCAAGATGGCCGATTAACAACAGCTCAGGATTGTAGCTCCCAGTGAAAGCACAGAGAGCGAGTGGACGCCGCAATTTCAGACGAATT